>VNJS01005557.1:0-140643 GCA_008042575.1 Drosophila watanabei | reverse complement strand
TATTCATACAATTTTTACAGTTTTACATTTTTTTACATATTTTTAAATTTTTACATGTAAAGTTAATGTAATTTACCTCCACATTTACCGATCGTTTGTATGGCAGCTATATGATATAGTAGTACGATTTTTATGAAATTTACAACAAAATTCTGAAAAAATATAAAGTACTTGTATCTCCAAGTAGAAGAAATTATGTTGAAAACTGACAAAATTATAATTTTTTTTTTCTAAAAATTTCCCGACCGTTCCTATGGCAGCTATATGATAATGTAGTCCGAGTTTTATAAAATTTAATCTGAAAATCTAAAATAATATATAAAGCTCATAACCGAGAGTTGATCAAGACATGTTAAAAAACAGTGAAGTTATAATTTTTTTCAACAAATTTACGTATCGTTTGTATGGCAGCTATATGATATAGTCGCCCGATCTGGCCCGTTCCTACTTATGTACGAGTGAGAGTATATAGAAGACTGTATGCAAAGTTTCATTCAGATAGCTTTAAAACTGAGGGACTAGTTCGCGTATAATCGGACAGACGGACGGACAGACGGACGGACAGACGGACGGACAGACGGACATGGCTAGCTCGACTCGGCTGTTGATGCTGATCAAGAATATATATACTTTATAGGGTCGGAGATGACTCCTTCACTGCGTTGCAAACTTCTGACTGAAATTATAATACCCTGCAAGGGTATAAAAGGAAAATTTTTAGAACTGGAATCGTGTTATTTATCATAAAAAAAACTAAATACAATTATTTACAACGAATTAATTTATTTAAATATTTAAATTATAATTCAAGAACATTTTTAGAACTAGAAAACATATTTTTAGTATAAGATAATGCCAGATATAATTAATTATTACGAAAAAAAATAGACAAAATATTTCAATGTTTATGTTTAATAATAAATGTTAAGAAACACATTAAAATATTTAAATTATGAAGAAGGGTCACTTTTTGAACTAATAGAAATAAAAATATTACTATAAAAATATATAAATATTACTTAGCCTAAAAAAATTTAATTAAATACCTATAAAATAAAAATGTATATAAGCTAAATGTTTTTACTAATTTTTTTTTATCTTTTCTTTATCTTTTCAGGTAAATACATAAGAAAATCCATTATTAAAATTTGAAGAAAGATGACTGTTGAGAAAGTAAGCTTTTAGGTGATTCAAAAAATATTTATTCATATTTTTAGTCCAAAGACCTTTTATTTATTCCTGCACATTTTAATAAATATATTTAAGTATAGGGTACTTTAGCCTGAAACCCCATTTTCTTGGCCAGCTTTTCCTCCCACCGTTTTTCCCATTTGTTTTTCTCCACTCACCTCTGGCCGGGATTCGGGACTCGGGTTCGTTTCGGTGGCGCTGCACTCTCTGCCATCTGGGCCGCCGCCCACTCATTAAGATTCCAAAAGCTGGCAAAGTCTCGGGCAACCTTGCTCCCGGCACACCCTTTCCCTTTGACTTTGTTGCCGGACTTGTTTTTCGCGAAAATGTCCACTCAAATGGCGTTTAGCGTGCAATTATGAGTTTCCCTACTGTTTCCCAGCGACTCTCTGCTCTATTTTCCCTTCTTTTTTTTCTTTGTTAATTATATTTTTACATTTCTCTGGCCTCCCTTAATTTTTTATGCTTAAATGGGACGTCTGGTGCGGGGATTAATGAAATGATAATGTAGAGTAACTAAAAGATCTCGTCGTGTTCCGCGTAAACAGATTTATGCATTTTTTATTGGATGCCGTTGAACTGGAAAATTATGAAGAGTTTTGCGTGGCGGAGACTTTATTTAATTAAATTGCAAAGGCAGGCCAAAGTAATGAGCTTTATTTTGAGGTTTGCCAGGGTTTTATTCTGTTTAAATATCATTAGTAATTTTAAAAGTATTTTAGAAATTTTAGATAATATTTTAAGGCTTGGAAATATTTTATAAATATATTTAGAAATATTTAATCGTATTTTTAGGTTGGGAAAATTACTGAAATACTTTAATATTGAATTCTATAAACACATTTTGCTGAATTTTCTTGATTTTTCTTCAGGTACTTCCTACTTTCCAAAGAGGCCAAGTTATGAGCTTTATTTAATGTTTTCCACAGTTTCATTCTGTTTGAAAATCAGTAGATATATTTATTTAAAAGTATCTTAGAAATATTAAAAAATATTTTTGAAATTTTAATAATGAATTTTATAGATACATTTTACTGATTTTTGCTGACTTTCTTTGATTTTTCTTCAGGTAATTCTTTGGTCGAATATTTTCTACTCTCCAGATAGGACAACTTATGAGGTTTATTTGAGGTTTACCAGAGTTTTATTCTGAATAAAAATTAGTAGAAATTTTCAAAGTATTTTAGAAATATTTAATAATATTTTAAGCTTGGGAAAATTACTGAAATTACTGAAATATTTTAATATAAAATTCTTTAGATACATTTCCTTGATTTTTGCTGACTTTCCAAGATTTTTCTTCAGGTAATTCTTTGGTCGAATATTTCCTACTCTCCTGCCTTATATTTTCTCCACTTTGCTTTCCTTTTTCCACTTTTTTTTTGGACAAAAGCCCCATCTGATTGTGTCTCATTTGCAATCGAGAATGTTCCTTCTTTTTCGAGAAGACTCTTCTCTCCGGCTTTAATTGCTGTCACAGTTTTGTTTTTTATATAATTTTTTATTTTCCCCTCTGTTTCTGCTCTTGTTGTTGTTTGCCTTTGTTTTGTTTCTATTCACCTCTCCGCTCCCTACCCCTTCCTCTCCCTCTAGGAAACTTTAATTCACATTTGGGGGCGGTGGGGCAGAGAGATGGGATGGTCGGGGGAAGGGGGGCCGCGGTCGGCATTGAGGCGGAACAAAGCTGACTTAATGACTCCAGCCGCCCACAGAAAAGCCAGTACAAAAAAAAAAAAATAAAAATAACAACGACAAAAAATAACTAAGATGGGGATGTAGAAAGTATAAGTAAAAGAAGTAAAATTTAAAATAAAAATGCCAGCCGACAGCAGGAGAAACAAATTAAAAAATGCTTTAAGAAAAAAGTGCGGAATTTAAATCAAATTCGAGGGATGGGGGTATATATATTTAATGGTTGTTCCAGGGATGAACATTTATCGGGGAAACGATATGGTGATAAGATAAGACGGATTATCGAACTTCGAGTCGGTTATCGGGGATCGCTTTATTTATCACTTAATCATACATTTTTTTAATGAGTTATTATTTATTTATTTTATTTATTGAATTAATAATAATAATCGATTCATTTATCGAAGTAATCATTGATTTGTTTATCAAATTTATTACCTAATTCTTTATCAAATTAATTATTGGTTTATTCATTAAATACTAGTAAATGGATTTATTAAACAAATTTTCAATTCATTATTATAGTATTTATTAATTATTGATGTTTTATTGAATTAATAATCGATTAATTTATCGAACTAATCATTGATTTATTATCAAATTATGTCAAATTATTTAAATATATTTCTATTATCGAATATTAATCAATGCACTTATTAAATTCATTTTCCATTTATTAGTATTAAATAATTATTTATTTCCTTATTGAATTAATAATCGATAACTTTATCGAACTAATCATTGATTTATTTACAAAATTAATTACTTATTTCTTTCACTGAATATTAATCAATGTATTTATTGAATTAATTTTCCATACATTATTATGGAGTTATTTAATTATTGATTTCTTTTTTGAATTAATAATCGATTAATTGATCAAACTAAGCATTGATTTATTTATAGAATTAATTATATATGTCTTTAAGACATTAATATTGGTTCATTATTCGAATATTAGTAAATGTATTTATTAAATGAATTTTCCATTCGTTATAAAAGCATTGATTTATTATTGATTTTTATTATTTATTTAATAATCTATTAATTAATCGTAGTAACTATCGATTAATAATTAATTTTAGTGCTGTAAAAACTAATAATAATAATTAAAAGGCTTAATTCTTTCTTTATAACCTATATTAATTGTTTGATAATATCACTCGATATCATAGTAAATAAAATCAATATATGTATATCGATAGTTAACCAAAGTAGAAGATAATATTACTATCGATTTGGTGTGTCATCTCCAATTTCGTTTGGCTTTCTCACTTTTCACCGCCTTCGAGGGCGTTGATGGGCAAAACATTTTGCCTGCTTCTTGACATTGATGAAGATTTTCGGTAGGTTAAGTTTTGCTTTTACCCCTGCCCCCGCTCCCCCCACACCCCTCACCCCTCCATGCCCGTTGACCTTTTGGGGTTCTGTGAATGTGACTTTCATTGACATTAGATGGGGGATTTGTTTTTTTGCCGGGAACCGACTGCTGCTGCTTATTAATTTACGTCAATTAGAAGCGGCAGAAAAAAAAAGTATTTATTCATTTTACTTTTTTGCATTTTTGCGTCTCCTTTGTCGTCCGCCCGCTGATCTAATCAAGCCGGGAGGGGGGGGGGGGGGTCTAACCCAACCCCTCGCCTTTAACCCCCTAATTGATATTCATTGTTTTGTCTAGAATCTTTCTGCCTGGGGATCATAAATCTTTAATTTGATTGAGGCCGTCGATGCGATGAGGGTCTTGTTTAAGGCGGATTCAATTTACTTCTCTTGCATTCAATTAAAATGTTTTCATTTTTCCATTTGCTTAGTTAATAATTTATCAAAAAAAAAAGAGAGGAACAAATGAAAAAGAAATTTGCGGATAGATTTATAGCTTGAGATTTGTAAGAAAGTTAAAGTTCTAAGCTGAAAAAACAGATATTTTATTATAACGCTTGTACTTAATATTATTACAATTATTATTACACCTTACAATGTTTAATAAACGTTGTTAAAACTTTTCTTAATTGAAAAAACAAAAACTATTTAGAAGAAAATTCAAGTTCTGTGAATTTTAAGCCTAAAATAATTAGCTGAAACTCTAGATAATTTATGATAATGCGTGTAATAATTATTAATATAAATATTATTGCACCTTTCAAAGCTTGATCACCAAAAGTAGTTTAAATTTCTCAATTGAATGAAATGAAAAAAAAACAAATATATATAAACAAAATGTATTGTCCAATCCACATTTTAAAAAACTGAAAATAACTTTTTTTTTGCCAAAAGTTCAGTTTGAACAGTTTGTTAAAAAAAATTGCTCAGCTGGCCACGTAGATTTCGCATATTGTTGGCAACATGCGCCTATTAATTAGCCAAAAGTCACTCCAACTAAATCGCACACAAACACACACGCTAACGAACTAACTAGGGGGGGGGGGGGTGTCCCCTCCCCCTCCCCCATATTCAAAAATTATATAAGCTGCCTAATTATGGGCGTGGCTCTCTGGGCTGCATTTAAATGTTGGCAATTTTCGGCTTTTTAAACACAGCACACGAAATACAAAATTAAAGGGGGGCAGGCAGCCGGAAAGCCCAAAAAAGAGAATTTTACAGAAATTTTTTGATTTGTGGCTAGCTGTGTGCTTAGTTGCTCTTGTTGGTGTATTGTTGTTGTTGTTGGTGTGTTGTTGTTGTTCCTGTTGTTGTTGTTGTTGGCTTTTTGTTATTGTTGCCGGTGCCGGTCACCAACTGTAGCCGATTGTATATCTCCAGTGTAGCCACCTTTATGCCCCCTCTAAGCCTCCCAAAAAAAAAAACTTTTTCAAGTACAGTAAAAGTTGGATTTCAAAGCACAACAACGGTGCGTATGCGTAATAATTGCAACATGCAACGTATGAGTAATACATATATAATGGGAAGAGGGAGAAGATAAAAATTAATATATGTTTTTTATAGGTAACTTTAATTTGCAAAAATATATTATATTAATAATAAATTTTTAGTTGCAACAAATATTTTGGGCTATAATAAAAAAAAGGTTCTGAAAATGCCTTGAAAACTTTTTTGCGTTTTATTTTTATTAATTTAAAATTAAGCTTTAGATTTATACTTAACTTTACGTTACAAAAATATATAAAGTTATAATAAAATAGGGTTGAAAGTTATTTGTTAGTTTATTTTTACAAATTTTAAATTATGTTTATGATTTCTTAGATATTTCAAAGAATAAGTATACCAAATACTGAACCAAATATCTACTAAATTCCTAATTCCCTCATTTAAAATTTTTACTGTAATTGTCACTGTTGCCAGTGGTCAAGCGGCCGGCTGGGGGAAGGGGGTGGGGATGTGGGCTGTTCAACGCCATTGACCACGAAAATTGCTCATGCATGGCCAAAAGGGGAGGGGTGTGGGGCGGTAGCGGGAAAATGGAGGGAGTGGAGGGAGTGCTGGAAAAACCTGGGAGAGTCGGGGAAAAGCGGGAAAACTGGTGCTGCGGTGGCACTAGTTGTGGATCGAGTGCGTGCGCTTTTCGTGTTAATAATAATTGACATTATCGTTGCTATTTGTTGCCGGTTGTTTTTGTTGGTTTTTTTTGGGGTTGTTGTTGTATTGTTGTTGCTGCTGCCTTGCTCTATTTATGCTCTCGGAATCTGTGTTGTTTTTTCATCCCCTCCCCCTCTTCGGGTGCATTTGTTTTGGCCTTTTGTGTTGGGTATTTGTCCACAAACATTCTAATCAAAGTTTATTAATTCACAAATTGCTACACTTAACTAGCAGCAGACCAACAACAATGGAAATGGTGGAAAAGCATAGGGAAAAATAAGTGGAAAATGAGAATGAAAATCGGAAATGCAGTCAAATGTTTAGAGTTCATAAAGAGAGATAGAGTGGTTGTTACGATTTAATTGAAATAAATTTAAGGGATATGAGGGAAATAATAATAGTAATATTGGGAAGAGCCAAAATATAATTTCCTATCAATGAAAATATTTTACAACAAATAATAAAGAAATATAAATTTATAAACTAGTCAAAGATTTAAATAATAAATATTTATAACCAGTAGCAAGTATGTTAACAAGTCTGACTAACTAGATATACAAATGTTTAATGCATATCATCTGTAAATATCTCAACAATGTCTAAAAATAGAATATATATATTCTACATATTCGTGACTGAATCAATTTTATATTCCCTTTTTTTATTGCATATTTTTATTACAAGGTATTACCTTCGTAATTCCTTCATTGGAACAGAAATTGTTATCATCTGTGACATTCATTAAATTCATTTTATCTCTGGCACTTAATTTTCTTGTTTTGCATTTTTCATTTTTCCAATTTCCAATTTTTCCCCCTGAATATCTTGCTATTTCTTTTTTTTTGTTCGCTTTTCCATTCCGATTTTGTTGATTTGACAACAATTTGCATGCAACAATTTATTGTTGATGGTCAATTGTCAGTTGCTGTGTGTCAATCAAAGTTGACAATGTTGCGGATAAGGGGGCCAAGGGGGCGTGCCGGAGGTTGGAACTGGGGCTGGGGGGGCCTGACGTAATCAAATTGCAAATGCCAAAACGACAAAATGGCAAAAAAAAAGAAAAAAATACTAAAAGAACATAAAAGAGCCGAGCGATAAAAGCGAAACTCAATTATTTGAGATGCGTCGTCACCTTGAATAATTGAATCAACATTTTGGACAAACTCTTTGTTCCCCTTCTATTCGGGGGGTCCTGAACTTTGACAATTGAATTACGAGCATCGAGTACGAGTACGAGTGTCGAGTGTTGAGTGTATCGGGTGTAGGGTATCGAGTATCCAAGTTGAATGTCACTGGCGATTGAATCGGGGGCAAAATGGAAATGCAATTAAAATCAAAGATGTCCCAATGCCAGACTGCAGTGGCCACAGAAAGAGATGGATAACTGCCGTAAGAAAGAGATAGTTATAGAAATGGAGATGGAGAAAGGGAAAGGGGAGTACAATGTGCAGAATGGAAACTTGGCTCGTCTGGCTTTTTCCTAATGGAAGTTTGATTGAGTAACAATCGAAGGATGGTTATTCAAGGACGAGGACGGAGGAGTTGGCAATTATGGGAAAAGGAATAAGAAAATGCTATATCACTTTACGGCACAAATCGCTTGAAAATCAACTAAGCCACAAGTTTTGCTGGGTTTTTATTTAAATTGAATCGTCAAGCAATTAGGATTTCAGTCTTTTGGTTTTGATTTTTATTTTAAAGATGTCTTTGGGTGAATTTTAAATATATATTTTAATGTTTTTAAGGTTTATATATAAAATAAAATGCATAATGATTAAAAAAACTGAGATAAGCTTTAAAGAATTTTATTAAATTAAAGTTTATACATTTTCAAATTTAAGAAAAGTGATAAAAATAGAAATTCCGAAAGAAACATAAAAATAAAGACAGAAAATAATAATAAAATACACAAAGAGCACAGAAATAAATTTCGAAATTTGATTAAATTAAGCTATATAACCAATATTTAAATTTTAAGAAAAAGTATAAGAATAGAAATTGTGAAGGAGGCAATTATTTTAAAGCATGTTCATAAAATACATTAAATGAAGCTCATTACTCTAAATAATATATACAAATACAAAATTTTTTAAAAATTTCACATAATTTAAATTAATCTGCAATATTTAAAATAATTTTAACTCTGCTTCACTTCTTTTATTTTAATTATTTTAAGCTCAGAAATAGCATTTAAAACTTTGTTTTTATTGTAAAACACCATCGAAAACTTTTATTTGTTTTACCTTCTTTATAACTACTCTTTTTCATTTATATTTATAATATTCTTATTTATTTAAATTAATTATTTTTATTATATTTATATTTATATTTATTTATTTTTACAGTTATATAATATAATAATAATAATATTAATATTAAATGCAAATCTCAAGTTTAATTGTAAAATTTACCAAACTTTCACAAATTTGTATTCCTTCATCAAATGACTTAATTTCTCCACATAATCAATCTCATTAAAAGACTTTAAAATTAAAAAATAAAAACATCGAAATCAATAGCTAATAACCTGCAACGATCTATTAATTCCAGTGTCATTAAAAAATGCTCTTCCTGACTCTCTTTCGAGAGATTAATTCCACGTTATGTTGAGTTCATTTATCACATTGAAACTCGTCTCTTTTTGGCCAACTAACTACTCTGCCATTTGGCAGGGAATTAATTTGCCATAACTAAACTTTTTGGGTACGCGGCCATGAAAGTTTTTTAGAATTTTGTACACTTTTATGGCTTATTGTAAACGAAATAATAAAAATAATACAAGAATTACCTGGCAGAATAAATATGGAAATTTATTGTGATTTCATTTTTTATCATTATTATAACGATTTTGAGGGGAACAAAGTAAATAAAGATAAGGGAGTTGAGCATTGAATAAAGTTCTTTGTCCAATTCAGGGCCTTGCTTTTCCCCTCTTAAACCGCAGAATGTGTGTGTTTGTGTTTGCAAATATTTGAGGGTTCGCCTATTTGTCAATTTTCCCCATGCTTTTCGTTTACGTATCAATGACCCAAGGCGACCGGCGATGGAGGCAGCTGTTCTTCAATTGACTTTACGGTTTTCTATTTGCTTGGCTTCGCAAATTGCAAGTTTTCGGGGTGGCAACATTTTCAAAAAGGAGTCATAAAAAAACACACAGAAAAAATGGATATAGAAAATAAAAAAAAAACCAAGACTTTTGTTGGCTGTAATTCCATTAAGACCTTACAAACTTTTTGGCAAACATTCAAAGAATGATGAACTTATGATTGAACTAAGCTTCAGTTACTGTTTGCCATGAACTTTTTGAGATGCATTTAAACAGTTTGCCAAGAAAAATATAGCAAAGAATATATACTAAAAAAAGGAAGATAAAAGCAAAGGATATAACAAAAATTTATAATGCTTCCTTTAATTTATCAGAGCTTTGCTCCTACTAATTTTTTTTATATATTTAATATTTAATATTTTCAATAATTTCCCTAAATATTTAATGATTCATTATTTCCCCACTTAAAACAGTATTTATACCAAACAGGAAATGTATAATTATTTATATGAAAATTGTTTCATAAATGTAAAGCGCTTATTTTGTGTTGGAGTGAAAATCAAACTAAATGAAAATATAATTTTATATTCAATTAGTAAGCAAAACAAGTGATTTATTTGGAAATTATATACAGACTCCTAACTGATTTCGATTTGTATTTAAAGTCAAATTCTTTTGGCTGTTAAAGCCGGCGCTATTTCATGCATAAAATGCCTTTCGGGCTTCGGGCTTTTAATTGCAATTTCATGTTGGCCAACATTGTTGGTTTTCTTTATTGCATTTGTTGTTGGAGTTGTTGTTGTTATTATTGGCTTACGCACAAATATTTGGCCCAGTCAAAGGCCAAAGAATCGCAATAATAATTATAAAATTAACAACAATAGCAAATAATGCGAATTATTTTTAATATTAAGTGGCCATAATCAACATAATTAACAAATTCATCGAGCTCAATTGGACAAAGTCAACGACTTCGAGTGGCAACAATTGTGCATATAATGGCCATAATAACTTGGGCATTGTATCTGTCATCTCTCTCTCTCTCTCTCTAGCTCTCCTTCTCACTCTTGCCACTCGAAGAAGGCTTAAGAAGAAACTTTGACTTTGGTTAGGAGACTTGGTTCAAAGAGCGCTAAATAAATTATGCGAAAATTCTTGAATTATGGTTATCGTTCGGCTGACCAAAAAGGGAAAACGGAAGGTATTATCCTTCAGGAGACAAGGAGAGGAATAAGGAGGAAAATTTAGAGCGATAAGAAGATTTAGATAAGTGGTGTCGAGGTCATGATTTAGCATTTCGGAATTTGTAGTTTATGAAAATATATTCCCTTCTTTCTACAACTTTCTAAAACTAAAGTAAATAATATTAAAATAAATTATAAATATTAAATAAAATACCAACTAAAGTTAATAATATTAAAATAAATTATAAATATAAAATAAAATAATGTATAAATACAACACATTTTCAAACTATAAGTTCTCGAAGTTGTTCTTTAAATTCTATCAACTAAATGTAAAATATTCTCCTACAATTTTTGTGTCAATTTCTAGCCTTCAAGGGAAAGTACAACCAGCTTGTTCCTAACTTTAAAACAAAAGGCAAACTGTAGCTTCAAAAAAAAAATAAAAGAAAGGGAATATGTTTTGTGGGCTGCAATTTGAAGAACGCGAACTAATCCAATTACAAAGCGCCAAAGTTGAGAAGAACTCTCTTCACCAAACTGACCTGCGGCGCCGGCAGTTTCTGCTCCATTTGGAGTGCGGTTCGAGTGCGATAAATTCATGGAGGGGGGAAGTCCTCAACCCAGTCGTCCTGCCATCCTGCCACCTCCTGGCCGTACTGTTGGAGGCTGTGCAGGATGTGGCCGAAACAAAACCAAAGCCAAAACGAAACGCTGCCAACGGAGGCCGAGTGCGGTTGCAAGGCATTGAAACCAATTAACGAACAATCAACTCGGGCAACCGCAAAATCCAAAATGTTCAGCGATACGAAGCGAAGGGGGTTTTTTCAGTTTCAGTTTCAGTTAATAATACATATGGAGCATCGTATATATATAGTATATATATCAAGTGGAAGAAAAAAAGCGTGTGTGCAGGCAAAAACCAATTTCAAATGGCGACAAACGGCACTAAAATAAATCAAAATAAAATGTTTAAAAACCCAACAAAATAATACAAACTATGAGTGAAATAATATTCAAACTTATGGGGAAAATATTTCAATTTGCTGTCAGTTTTAAGGCAACAAACACTTCAAGCTACAAATTTAGTTAAATTTAAGAGTAATTTAGTGTCTAGTAATAGTCAGAAATTGCTCAAATATATTGTAAAATACTACGAATATTTTAAACAATTTTAAATTGTTAACTGGTTAATAATTTAGGTATTTACAATGCCCCACAAAAAGGGTATTTTCCGCAGCTATTAAGAATTTGCCACCTTTTTAAGCCGATTTAAATCTCGGCTGATCAAAATTGAACATGATTGCTGCATTAATTTCCCCGCTTTCTGTCTTCACTCTTATTTATTATTATTTATTTATTTTTGTATAGGTTTATTTTTATCCCCCCCTTTTCATAAATTATATAATTCGCTGCAATTTAAGTGAAAACAAGCAAGAAATATAAAAACAATAAACATTTTAATTAAACTACAATAATAATGAGCAGAAGGCAAGAGGAAAACTGAATGGAATTATAGTAAAAAAAAAAAACATACACGCACACACTTAATAAATCATTTTCCATTTAAATGGCAAATCAAATTATATTTAAATATGTTCAAATTGAGCAAACACACAGCCAGCGGGCTGATTTCCCAACAAATCCCACAAATATATTGCATTCGCAAACGGAGGAGAGACATACAGTAATGTTAATGCATAAACAGAGCCAAGAGTTTGGAATAAACAAATGACGCAAACAAATCCACAGACAAACAAGGCTAATCAGCAAAAGTTGCCAATTTCTGCGTTAAATCAATCAAATTAGCATCCAAATTGAAATGGCTTCGAGCGGGCCGAAGTTGATTTTCCTTTTAATGAAAAGTCATGGGAAAAGCTTACGCTAACTCTCGGTTAGCTTTTAATGGAAACGGTAAATAATTGATTTGCCATCGTTTTTTAATTAGTTTTGTGTCTTTTTAGGCTAAATAAATAAATGGAAATTATGGTCATAATTGCCCGATAACCACAGTTTTCCCTGTTTTTTTAAATTGTTTTTATTAGTTTATTAATGCGGTTATTAATATATGTCAATAATCGCCAAATTTATTTGCCACTCATTACTCAATTTGGAATTATCAGCACCGATAATTTAATTGTGCAGTCGCAAAGCTTGTAATTTAATCAAATCGGCGTCAATATGTTTATTAAAACAAAGCCACACTTTTAATTAACGCATTCTTGTTGCATTTTCAAATCGTGTAATTTGCAAATATTTATGTGTGTTTTGCTTAATTAAAATATAATAGAACAATCCGATCGAGTGTGAAAGTGAAATGCTGTCGAAGTCTTTCTCAAACACAAATTCCAAATATATCTTTTAAGCACCTGAAAGAGCCGGGGCGTAGCAAAAAAAATATAAAAGTCTCTGCAAATCCAAAACCGTGAAATTGAAGTTTTTAAATATATAGTTAGCAACAAAAAAAAAGAAATACAAAAGAAGGCGGCAGACTAAAACGAGCAAATAAACGTAAATACGAAAAGAAAAAAATACAAAAATTACACAAAAATGTGTGAATGAACCAAACAAAACGGGAGGGAAAGAGAGGCAGCGAGTTGGCAGCACTTGGCGGTCATTGTTCCAATTTCTAACCATTTTTTATATATATATGTACATATATATGTTGTTGTTGTTGTTGTGTGTAGTGGTGTGGATTTTATTTTGTTGCGTCCCAACTTCTTCTTCACCGTTTTCCAAGTGTTGTTGTTAATTTGTTTGGCTGTGGCGCGCATTTTTCACACACTACTAAACAGAGTGGGAGCGGGAAGAGAAAAAGCCGGCACGGGCTAGTCCCCCTCTCTCTCCCTCTCTCTATCCTGTTTTGTATTCCCCTCCTGATATTTTATGACTTTGGTTTCTGTGCATTAAAGCCTGCAGCAGCAGTGGCAAAAACAACTGCCAAAAACTATATATATATATATATGTATACCATACAACAATTTAAACATTTGTATTCGTGCCTGTGGCTCGCATGTCAGGTTCATCAACAACAATAAAGAAGACCACCGAAATAAAATAAAAAACTAGTTCAACAACAACAAATCAGGATGCTCACACACAAACACTCTAAAATAAATTCAATGCTTGGAAAAATGTTGAAAATATGAAAAGACCAAGTTAAGCTATGATTTAAAATGAAACAGAAAGCTCTGTCAGGTTTTAATCAGACACTAATCAAAATATGACCTAAATAATACACCAACAGTGCAAATATGTTCATTATTAATTCAACAACAATATGTTAGGATGAACTTTAAAGTAAATCTGCTCAATTTAAGCAAACAATATTCAGAATATGACCCAAATTATACACCAACAGCGCAAATATGTTCAAGAACAATATATTTGGATAAGCTTTAAGATAAATCTAATAACTTTAAGCAAAAAATATAAAGAATATGGCCTAAATTATACACCAACAGTACAAATATGTTTGTTAACTATTCAACAACATATATTACACCCTAAAATAAATTGAAGAAGAAAATTTAAACAAGTAAAGAACAAGCGAAAAGGAAGCCTTAAAAGCTAAGAGCGAAAACATAAATAAAATGTTAACAACAATACACCAACAATTTAACAACATTTCAACAACGCAACAAAAATATATCTAAATGCATACAGTATACAACAACACAAAGTTAACAAGATTATTTACATATAAAGCTGCTTAATAAAACATAAAAAAACCTTTAATATGCATATTAAAATTGATAATCAACACTTTCAAATTAATACTTGTATATATAATTAACAAATTCTGTAATGAAATATTGCCATATCTGACCAATACAAGTTATACTTGATACAAATGTGTAATAAGCTTATGTCATGAGCTTATGGAATGCGGCATGCGGCCAATATCGCTGACACTTTTGAGCCTTGTGAGTGTTTAACGGTGCGTATACGCAATTTATGGAATGTGTAATATTTCAAAAGAATTTACAAAAATTAAAATAGTTTCAAATATAAACGAATACCGAACTGTAATGCAAACAATCATGTACAGTTTCCACTGATGTTGCTGCTGTCTAACCGGGCGTATACGTAATATTTACAAGTAGCATGTATATTACGTATACGCCTGTGTATTTGGAATTTATTTTTTTTAATATTCCCTTTGATAAGAGCCAAAAATTCCATTAAAATCTTAGCCAAATCCCAACAACGTGAGTGCACGTAGAGTGGACTTTATTAAAGCCGGACTTGAGGTAGAAAAAAAAGGATTTCAAGAGCGCGAGTGGCTGAAAGGATGTGGGGTCATAAAGGGGTTGTGTATTGGACAATATGCAATGTTAGTTCGCTGTTTCTACTTCAATTTTTTCTTTTTTTCTCCTTTTTTCCTGTTTTTTTTTTTTTTTCTGTTGCCGGCCAGCGATTAAAAGCGCCGCTACAAACACACACACACACGTTCGCAGGCAGGAATAGATAAAACCAAACACACACTAGCTCAAATAGAGGGAGACAGCCGGCCGATAGAGAAAGAGTGATGGAGAGGGAGAGGGGGAAGGGGGAAGGGGGGGCGACTGACAGCTGCCGTCGGCTTAAATGGCGCTTACAGCAAACGCAAAAATTCGCGCCAAAACAAAAACAGAATCCAGAGAGATACGAACAACAAGCAAAGAAGCAACAGCAAAAACTAGAAAAGCATAAAGCAAAGGTATGCACAGGTACAGGTCGAATTCCCTAAGTCAGATCAGTTATAACATTTTTTACAGAAAATTATAAAAGAAAAATATTTTCAGTGAGCAAATATGTAAAAATGTATGTATGGAAAATAATTTAAGGTAGTTGGGAAAAATATTAAAACTTTTTAATATATATTTATATAATATAAAAAGCTACAAGTTTTTTTTAAAAACTACAACTTTTTAGTTAAATTTTTAATTATTTAATTGGTAGTAAGTTTAGTTAAAAAATTAAATAAAAAATATTTTGTGGTACTGATAGCTAGTTGGAAAAATTATTAAGACCTTTTTAAATATATTTTGTATGCATTTTTGCTTAAGGATAATATAAATAGCTACAACCTTTTAATTAAATGTTGTGATTACTTTATTGGCATTTGTCTTTTCAAAGATATATAGGTTTATTTGAATGAAAAATTTATATTTTTATGTAAAATAATTTAAGGTAGCTTTAAGAAATTAAGAAAATTATTACTATATATTTTTTATGCATTTTCCTTTAAGTAAAATATAAAAAGCTATAACCTTTTATTTAAAAATGTTAATTATTTTATTGGCTACATATTTGCTGTAAATTTAATCTAGCGACTTTGGCCTGTGGCTTCAAAAATGGAATTAACGTTCGCATAATTGAGCGCAAAAATTGTAACTAATAAAACAGGAAAACAAAAACTCGGCAAATTCAATTAAAGCCGCAGCCAAAAGCAAAGAAGAAGCACCATCAGCAGCAGGAGAAGCAGCCAAAATCATTTCCAACACACACTCGCACACTCGCACACTTGCACACACGCACACAAAGTGAGTGTGAAAATTAAATTTGCCATGCTATTAGCATTTGTCTACGCAAAGAGAGGGGGCTGTGTGTGTGTGAGGCGTGAGTGATGTGCGGGAAAGATGGGTGTTTTTTTGGGGGATTCTTCGGGTGCCTTTTGGGGGGTTTTTCGGAGAGTTTCTCGGGGGGCTTCTCGGGCATTTTGATGGATAGTTGAAGAAGCTCCTCTTGTCAGACACGTGTTCGCATTCGACTGCCTTGCTAAGCAGTGTTAATGTGACATTTAGCGGGGGAGGCGGGAAGCGGGTTCATTGGCCCTTGGTTTCCCTTTTAAATTTCAAATTTCATTTGGTAAATTGTTAAATAATTTCTGGGCAAAAGGAAATGCATTTTTAACCACCCGAGTGACTTTTGCGGCCCACTGTTTGTGCAGTCAAATGTTTTATGAGCAATTGAACGATTTAATTGGGGCTTAAATTGAGTTGCCTTCAGCGCGAAAGTCAAAGTCAGACTTAATTTTAAGTTCAAGCTTAAGTTTTTCTTAAGTTTTTCTTTAAAGCAGAACTTGTGGTAAATATTTATGGTGTTCTCTAGGGTAAACCAACTGGCACATCATTCATCTCTGTCCACTTTTCTGCACTGCTCTTCCACACTCAACTCGAATTTATCAAAGTCTTTTTCGGGTTGACTAATATTGCATATGATTGTGGTGCATATATAATAAATGTTTGAATTTTAAGCAAAGGAGTCAACAATCGCAGGTCATTCAACTCTTTATACTCTAAGAGCCAATACACCAATAGTTCAACAACAGTTTAACAACACAGCAAAAATATATCTAAATATTAAAATAACTCTAAAGCCAAAACTTAAATAAGATGTTAACAACAATACAAAAATCATTCAACAACAGTTCAACAACGCAAGAAAAATAGATCTAAATATTAAATAGAATTTATCAGAAGACTTTTTCGGGTTTCATATGGCTGTGGTGCATATGTATATAGTAGTTCATTCAACTCTTCAACATTAAGAGCGAAAACATAAATAAAATGTTAACAAATAAACACCAATAGTTCAACAACAGTTCAACAACGCAACAAAAATATATCCAAGTAGTAAATCAAATTTATCAAACACTTTTTCGGGTTCCATATGGTTGTGGTGCATATATAGTACATATAATAAATGTGTGAATTTTAGGCAAAGGAGTCAACGATCGCAGTTCATTCAACTCTTCACACTTTTCACATTTAGTGTATATCCAATCCCTCCCCTTGTGAGACACATCTTTCGATGTGAAGTGTCAATTTTTTGGGTCGCCCGGCACCCTGCTTTCTGATTTGATTTCCGTGCGCTAATTCAATTAGATTTATGTGCGCCATTTGGCATAGTTCGCTCTCTTTCTGCCCCGCCTCGGACCCTCTCTTTCTCTTTCTCCGGCTATGGCTCTGGCTCCCTATGGCCATCTCCCTCGCCCCTCGGAATGCGGGACTCTCTGTGTGTGTGTGTGTGTGTGCTTGGTTTATTTATTCCTGGACATGTCGCTAAATGGGTTTTCTTGTTTGTTCAAAATCAGATCATGGCCAATAAATCAACACTCAATTCGATTTCGTTTGTGTGCGACGGGTGTGTGGTGTGTGACGAGTGTGACTGGTGTGTGTGTCAAGCAAATTGATTTGTCCATTTCTTCGAACAGGAGGTTAACTAAATCGATGCCCCGCAATGGCTGGTTATGCAAATTGAGGCAGGAAGGGGCATCCGTTCGCCTCAAAAAACCAGCTAAAGGAGTCACAGTCAAAGTCGGTGGAAAAACTTGTTTTTTTCCAGCGGAAATTGTTGCCTTTTCTCTCCCCGTATTATTTTTTATTGCCAAGCCAAGTCGAAAACTCATAATTGATACGCAGAAAGAAAGGGGGAAAATGTGCAAGAGATGGCGACACAAAACCAGTTGGAAACTGATAATGAATTCAGGAGAAACTGTGTCACGGAAAACTGGGGGAGGAGGGGGGTAGAGACCGCCAAGAAAATGGAGGAAAAGTCAATTACCTTTTGATTTGAGCGATTTGTAAAGGTGCCATTTGATTTAAATATATATTATTATTAAGCATATTAAATGAAAGTCATGAAAGAGTGATTATAATTGATAAAAGTCTGTCGATTGTTGGAAACTAAGTAAGAGATTTAACTAAGTAAAGCTTAGATAAATCATTTATTAGGATCTTTTGTAAATTTTTTCAAGTTTTCTTATATTTTATAACTAATTAAATTAATGCAGAAGTGAACTTAAACTTACATAAATCTTTTGGAAAGATCACTTACATTTTATAACTAATTAAATGAATGCAGAAATGAACTTCTTACTGACCTTGATCGAAATAAGTACTATATGCTCATTTATCCTCAATTGAATATCGTTTTTGGGACAAGACACTCAGTGGTTTGACACTTTGGCTGCTGCTTATTGAAATAATTGAATTTAAACTTGAAATGATCGCATCGATCGCATCGATCGCCTGTCCGATCGACCTCAGGCGATGAGGTGATGCTGATTTAATTAGACGTGTCCAGCAAACTCAAATTGAACCGGAGCAAGCCCGACGACTTTGTCGCATTTCTAGCACGTACAGCGGCCAAAGACCAATGGCCAATGCAACTGGCTGCCATTGAGCCAGGTTATAATAATAAAAGCTGTATGTGTGTATAATAATGACCAAAACACCGGTTACAGTGCTTCCAAGTGCATTTTGTTGTGGCTAAAAGCCTAAGCCGGTATCTCATAAGACATTAAAAATTAAATTCTAATTGGGTTATATTAAAATTTGTCAAAATTTTGAATTATATTTTTGTATCTTTCATAACTTTAATTCATTTTTAAATTGTTTTATTTTTGAAAGCAGAAAATTTTATATTTTTGTCCTTAATACATTTTTTCCACAATAAAATTAAAAACTACAAAAATGTATGAAAGATAAAACATAGAAGGAACTGTTCTTCTTTCCATAAAATAGTTATATAAAATAAAGAGTATAACAGTTTCTTTTTTCCATAATATAGTTATATATATAAATATTATGGAAAGAATAACAGTTATATAATATAATATAGTTATATTATGGAAAGAAATACTGTTATATTTTTTATCTTTTATTCCTTTTTTTATTTTTAAATTATATTGTTGAAAGCACAAAATGTGTCCTTAATTTTTGGTCACTTTAAAGGTATGACCACTTTCTCCTTCTTTTGATTTTTTTTCATTTCGTTTCAATTTTTCAGCTTTAAAATATTATATTATCTATATTTAACAATTGTATTTAATTTAATGATTATATTATTATAGTATGAATAAATTGATTTATTTCTTTAATTACATTATTTATATTTAAAAAATATATTTAACTTATAAATTATATTATCATAAAAGGAATACATTTTTCTGTGATGGTTCTAAAACTTGTTAAAGAAATTTTCCCCTCTCAAAGACGGTTTCTTATTAAAAAAAAAAAAAACAAAATCAAAAAATCAAAGGAAGAAAAAAGTAATATGTTTTTTGAGTTTTTACAAATTATATTAAATTTATATTTATATGAATATAAAATATCTAAATCGAATGAAAACTGTTTTCTTTGACTTCTTTCTTTTTGAAAATATTAAAAGAAAAGTAATGCCAGATAATGGTGTTATTCCTTAATTACCTTTTCTATACATATTTAAATTTATAAAAATTAAATTCCTTAATGCAATAATTTCCACTAGATTTTACAAGCTCCATCCCACTGTGCTGGCTTGTGCAATTTTCAGCGAGTTGGCGCCTCAGCATTTCGTCTCGTGTCGCATTGTCAATGTGGCAGGCGGCAACTCTTGGAGCCCGGGTCTTCACTCTTCAGAGTCGCCGGGTCTGTGGAGGAGCCCCTGGTCTCTGGTCCCTGGTCCCTGGTCATTCACATTATTGTTGCTTGTGCCGGAGGGTGGGGGACGGACCCTCGATGCATGGGTGTGTTCGTTCATCTTTATTTCTCGTGCGTGCAAAAATTTAACAATTGCAGAAATTGAAACTTTTGCCTCTTGCCGTTGTTTGCAGTCTCGCAGAGCAGTCTCGTTGAAAGGAAACTTTCAGACATGAAAATCATAAAAATAAATGAAAATAAAATAAAATGAAATGTGCACACGTTGGCCTGTTTGTTGCTTCTGCTTCAGCTTCAGCTTCTGTGTGTTTCTGTTTGAGTTTCAGTTTGAGTTTTGTGCCCTGCAGTCGGAGACGCTTAATATGCCAATGCACTTCTCTCTGGACTCTGGACAGAGGGGGAGACGGGGGGACGGGGCTTAGCCCGCTTGTTTATTTAATCTTTCACCGACAAAATTGATATGCTCAAGTAATAAACAAACATCGCAGTTCAGTAGCAGAAAAGGGAAATATAACACAAATTGAAATTTATGTTTCAATATTTGCTCAATGTCTCGAGAAGCGGTTTCTCTCTTTGCAAAGTGGAGTGGCTGCCTGGGAACCAAATCGATTAAATTTTAAAGGGTGCTAAAAGCTTTCCCCAAACAGATTTAGCCGCACAAAAGAAGCCAGATTAAAGTCGGATTAAATATTAAATGTTGATGGAAAAAGAAGCAATTTGCTACATTTTATTATATATTTTATTTAAATGATTTATCAATAAGCAGAATGCATATTCAAAAGTAGTTTTCCATTGGTATTCATTAAATTAATACCTAACTTTACTGATTTATCAATAAACTAAAGGAACTGTACTTTATTATAATTGCATTCTTAAAGAATATCCTTCCTCGATGTATATTCCTTGTTAATTCGCATTGTTTAATTGCATTTCCCTTTTTATTATTTCCTTCTCTTGTTATATTGATCCATGGAAAATTATTTTCGTTGTCCATTTATTTCTTGTTGATTCCGTGGCAGCCTTCGCCTTTGCCTTCGCCCGATATGAAGCATACGCCATGTGGCACCACATTATGCGAAATTTACTTCTTTTGGCACACTTAACCCCCTAGCGCCCCTCTTAACCCCACTCCTCCTCTGCTGCTGCTGACTCATTCTGGCCCGGGCTTTCAGCGCTCTTTATTTGGTTTTCCTTGGTTGCCCTTTTGTTTGCTTGCTTATTTATTCTTTATTTTCGCTGGCCTCACTCTCTCTCTCTCTCTTTTCCTCTTTATATTTTTTTGTTTATTTTATTTTTTATGTAATTTGCGCACAATTTGCAGTTCATTGTTTTTAAAAGAAATGAGAGAAGGGGGATGGCAGGAAGAGGTAGAGTAACAAAAGTGTGCCTCATCAGGACATGGGTTAACCCACTCTCTATCCGCCTGCTTTGGAAACCCTTTCTCCATTAAATTCCATATACCCCCCTTCCTTTGCCCTCGTTTTCTGGACTCTCTGCCACTTCTCCATCCCTTTCTCTAGGGTTTCTCTAGGGGTTTCCCTGGCAAGAGTTCCATCTTTGGCTCTTCATTTGCCTGTTGTCGAACGAGTCTCTTATGCTGTTTATATTTAAATATTTTTATATAAATACAGGAGCTGGTCAAGCAGCGATAGTAGTGTCAATAATAATCGGTAGATAGTTATCGAAGTTTTAAAAATATTTAATGTTATATTTATTTATTTATACAGAGGAATATTTTTATAAGCTATTGAGCATCTGTTGCTCTTTTCAGAAAACTGTAAAAATAATATTTAATTAAGAGAGCTGACCAAGATTCGGTAGTAGGGTCGATGGTATGGATTTGGGCTGGAAAGAAAATCGATTCTATAATCAATTAATCGATTTTTTCAAATTATGAAAAATTAGTATTTGAATCCATATGAATTAAAAGTATTTTTGATTTAATTTTATTTAAATCGATTTATTTATTTAAATATATGCACTGAAAATCGATTTATTTCCAGTGATAGTAGTGTTGATAGTATGGATTGTAATCGTAAGACTGTTATCGAATTTTTATAAAGATTTTAATAAATATTTTATTTTTATTTATACATTTTTAACAACTTTTTTGAGAGCTCTCTTTCAAGAGTAAGTTACATTTCCTGTTGTTGATATTTGCTATTATCGATTATATATCGATAAATATTATTTAAATTAAATTCTTTATAAGCCAAACTTTCGAGAGCTTCTCAGATATAGTAAATCTTATTTATATATACAAAAGTGTGCCTGCGTGGGAACAAGGACAAGTTGCGGTAGCCGCAGCAATTTCTCTGTTGCTTTCTCAAATAATCATTTCAATGCAATTTTTATATAATTTTTCTCTCCACTCTCTCTTTCTCTTTCTCTATCTCTCTCTCTCTGTCTCTGTCTTTTTCTCGCTCCCTCTCCCTCTGTGCTGCCTTTGCCTCGACTCTTTCTTTCGCCTTGCTAATCCACTGTTGACAGGCAATTTGATTCAATTATCATGATTTTGTTTGAATGTGTGCAGTCCCGCGTTTCCCCCGGAGTTTTCTTCTTTCCTCTTCTTTCTTTTTTTTTGTGTCTTATTTTTTTGTTACTTCTGTCGCCGTTTTTTCTTGCAAGAAGCGTGGGAAATTTAACAAGCTTTTAGGTGTTTTTCTTTTTTCTTCTCGCTTGTATGTAACTCATGCAATTATTCAATTTGTGGCCAGCCATTAAAACCACCCCCCCTTGCCTTGGGTAAGAGAGCCAGGAAAAATCGGTAGGAAAATCTTTAATTTTCCCTGAGCGCTCGGCTAATTAGTTTCGATCACAGCAGCAGAAAATGTGTCCCTTTAGCGGTAGTTTTCACTGTACTTAATGAATTTATAGCTAAGCGATGCGTGAATACGAAATTAAAATCAAATTTTGCTGAAATTTTCTTTATTGAATTTCCCGTTTTTGTTTTGTTTTTTTTTTTTTTAAGTTTGTTAGCAATTAATTGTTTTTACTCTTAATGGTTATACTCTATAGCTGTCTCGCTTTATCTCTTTCTTTGCGTCTCATTTACGCATTCGTTTGTTTGTTTCATTAATTAATCATTGCTGACATCACGCATACGCAACGTGTGCTGCATATGCAATTTTTGTGGATGGAAAAGTGTGGGAAAAATTGCAAAATGGCAAAGAAGAAATTTTGTCAAATTGAAGGAAAATTTGTATTTAATGAAAAATTTTTAAAAATGTTTGTTAACAAATTATAAATGTACATTTTTATAAAAATTAAAATAAAGTAAAAGAAAAAATATTGCTACAAATATCAAAAGGTTTTGGGGATTTTTTCTTAACTTAATTACAAAACCAAAATTCTTTGAGGTCTCCATCTATCCCCCCCCCCCCTCTCTCTTTATATATATACCCTTCTCCCTCTTACCTAAAAATTGCTTTGGCGTCGCATAATCGCCGCAGTGTTGCAACAACAATAACAAACACGGCAAGAATAGCAACAAAATCCCATTTCCCCAGTAAAAGTAATTTCTATGCAAGGACAACAAGGGGGCGGCAGGCAGGGGGAGGTTTAGAAACAGAGTGACAAAACGGTACTTTTGGGCAAGCATATTTATGATGTGTGTGCGAGTGAGTGAGAGCAGGACGCAGGACGATCCCTGCTCATGTGTGTGTGTTATATACAACAAAAAAAATGTACAAAAAATGAACAAAAAATCTAAATAGAAATCTGCACAAAGGGCATGAGCTAAGAGCCAAAAAAAGTAACAGAAAGGAGGAGCTCTGGTGTCACGGGGTCAAAGGAGCAGCAGCCCCAAGCTATGAACAGTTCCTCGTTCACAGTGAGTCCCATTACGGCCATCAGGGATATTTTTTGTGCACTTCAAAAACATGTCCCGAAAAAAATAAATAAATGAGCAAAAGCCTACGATAACAAAGTTTTTGTTATCTGAATTTATTCTCTCTGATTTCCCCTTAAAAATGGGAATTATTTGTTATTTCGCCTTGACTTTTCCAAACTTGCTGCGTAATTTTGAAGGTAAAAAAAAGAATAGATAAGAAAACTGCATCAGGTCAGCATCTTTGGCATCTTTTCAATACCCCAAACTCCGTCACTTGAATCTGCCAGGACTGAAAATATTTCGGATCGCTTGCCACTTGGACTAAATCCCGATATCGCATTTCCTTGGTGAAATAAAGAAAGAAGGAGAAAATCTATTCGACCATCAAATGACGCTGCACATTGCAGATTCCCTTTTCCGCAACACACATATAGAGACGCTGACACAGGACACAGGACACAGACGCTGACGCGGACACACACCAAAATTTAGTATCGCATAAAAATTGCACAAAAATACACACGGAGAACATGACAGGATGAGCACGAAGGAGCTGCGAAAGGAGCAGATAAAGCGGGCGGGAACAACAAAGTGAACGCTGAATGGACAACGCTCTTGACCACTTTTCAGCACACGAATCAGCAGGAGCAGCAGGAGGAGGAGGAGGGAAGGAGGAGGAGGAGGAGGAGGCTCCGGGACATGTGAGGGCCCCAAAGCAGCTTAACCACTCAAACATCCTTGGGAGCCACTCACCAGCTCAGACCAGAACAGCTCAGACCACACCAGACCCTAAAAACCCCACTAGGGATGGCCCACATATATCGGAATATCAATAGACATACTTGGGATAGTAAGAGAGAGTCTCTGGAAAAGGATATTAATAGAAAGTAATATTCACATTGATGTAGATTTTTCTTAATATTTATATTTACTTGTTAAAAATATCAATATGTATTTGATCGATATATATTAATACCTGGTTCTTCATTTCGATAGTTTGATGGAAAGTGAAATTTACGTTTCGCACTCGATAGAATATAGAATTCGTCCAGTTATCGTAATCCCATGTATCGAAATGTATCTGTGGCACTAGATTGGATATCGATTTTGTCCAGTAAACGTGGTCGTATTTATCGAAATCTGTCTTAATATATTGAAAAGTATCGTTGTGGTTAAAGAAAGAACTATGATAAGCAATATTTTATCGATGTGTTATCGATAAGTTCCTTGTATACATCGACTTTGTTTATAGCAATATGTTATCGATTTTTTTATGTCTTTTATAAATCTGTATCAATATATTTTTTTTTAATTTAATTTGTAATAAAATTTATATGGCTCACTTGATTCGATATTAAAACCGATTAAATATACGAAAGGAAAAAAATACAATCTAAGGAGGGAGCAAATATATCGAAAACTATTGATAAAGTAATCTTTCTTATTTATTGATTTGGTTATTAAAAGGTTTTTGTAATATATCGAGATATGTATATGTATATTATTATATATCGATACATTTTATTACCTTCCTTAATGTATCGATAACTTGGCGGCGCATAAAATAGTTTGTTTCCCGCACTTGATTCAGTACCAAATCCCCTTATGAACTTCCCCTAATATACCGTTATTTGCCATAAAATTATATCAAAGGGTTACCTGGTTACAACTTCTATCGATACCCTGATATGCATTCCGATAATTTGATTGAAAGTGAAATAACTCTCAGGTCTCTTACAATATTTATATACATCCATCCCTTACCCCAAAGACCGCTCCACTCAACGCCCGAGTCTCAATAACTTTGGGCCAGTCAAAGTCGAAGCGTTTGTCGCCGAAACGAATTTGTGTGTCACTCAGCAAATAAGTCGCACTCACAAACACACACACAGACACACACATACAACTGCCCAAGGAGGTGTAAAGGTGGGCGAGTGGGTGGCGATATTGACATTGCCCAACACTAAGCGTTGTTGCCCAAAACTCACACAAGCTCTTTCCCGATGTCGTTCAAACGAAAATGGGTTGGAAAACAAATGGAGTAGAAAAATAAAATTAAATTGAAAAATAAAGGGGAAACTTACCTGATTGTTGATTTCCCATTTTCAGCCAGGGAAAAGCATGCAATAAAATTCAAGGCCCTTAAAGACATATTGCATTTTGTTGTTGATTTAAACTGGGTTTTTTATCTCTCTCTTTAATTTTTTTATGAGCATGTTTAGAGTAAAATTAAAGTTTTAATGTCTTCATTTTATATATAAATCTTGGAAATATATATCGAATTTATTCTAAATAGTTAATGAAGAAAATACATTCCACTTAAGTGCCATAGTTTCCATTATGTTGCATACTTTCTGGATGACATTGTCGCTTCGAATTTATGCAAACATTTCCGAGTGTGCTTTAGGCCCAATAAATTCGTATTTTCTAATAATTATAATCGATAAATTGGACAAGAGTCGCAGCTAGCATATAGGTAAACATGATAAATCATTGGATGACCGGGCTCTGAGCTGCTTTTTCGTCCAAGTTAAGCATCTGCAATCCCCAGACAATTATGACCACAGAAAATGACTGCTCGCCCTCCATATATATTTCGTTTTATGCATATATTTGGCCAAATGTTACCCCCCGGGCATTCGGTTTATGGAGTCGAAAATTATTCGATTATTTGCTTAAAAGTGAAAGAAAACTCAAACTCAAACTGAAATTCAAACTCAAACTCAATCGATTTGAATAGTCCCGAAGGATTTGTGTGCTGGCTGAATATTTGCATCTAATATTAAGCATTTATATGGATTTCTGTGTGAGCTTCCGTGCATTCCCCCGAGAATCATCCTCTCTCTCTCTCTCTCTCTCTCTCTGTTACGTTTTGGGATCAAGGATATGTCCGAAGTCAGGACATTTAGTTGCAGTTCGCTGCAGACCGCAAATTAAATGGAAATAAAATGCATTCCCACTCGGGGCCTGAGCAGTAAAGAAAATGTATATGAATACTATGCTAAATATATATATAAATAAATATATATATAATAAAAAAAAGGGGGCAAAAAATAAACCCTGGCAATATTTATTTATATATAAAGTGACAGCCAGGCGGAAAACCATGTGACACACAACACACACACATGTTGAGAAGAAAAGTTTTGAGCAATTCTTTTTAAACGTTTTTCCCTGTTTGTGTGTATTTACCTTTGGGATTTATGAGATTAGTTGCAGACGCATACACAGACACATGCCGCGCCACAAGCAGCAGCAGGAACAGGAGCAGGAACAGGAACAGGACTAGTGTGTGTGTATGTGTGTGTGTGCAGTACGGTGACTGCAAATGAAAAGCAGTTCGCAATTGCTTTGAATGCGAGCAGAAAAATATTTAATACAGCTCAAAGCACAAGCACAGACACAAACCCACACACACACACTTGCAGAAACCAGGCCATGAGCGCCATGAAGATATTGCACAAAGGACACGCACACACCGTCAGCCAGACGCACACACACATAACCAGAAACAGACACGGCCACACAGACAACTTCATTTCAAGTGCAGCGAAGCGCGCCTTTTTAGTCCCAGACAAATGTCCAATGTGGGTACAGTGGTCACGCGCTCAGGTGAACTCACTGGTTGAATAAATAAACTAGTACAGTGCACACCATGGGACGTGTCTTATCAAATTATTAATAAGTTTGTGGCTTAGAAATTGTTAGTTTAAAAAAAAAAAGTCCAGGGAAGTTTGTTTGTTCTTTTCCAACACTATTGTATTGTATTTCAATAAGTAACGGTGAACAATTACACTATCGATAGTTTCGATAAAAGCTAAGCGGTTTTGTTATATTTCTTATGTTTTCTTATTTTTTACAGTATTCCAATAGTCTGTTAATTTATTTAATAACTCGGGGAATTATAATGCTTTGTTTGTGCTTTTCCAACACTATTGTATTTCGATAAGTAACGGTACACAATTACATTTTCGATACTTTCGATAAGAAATTATTTGCTTTGCTTTAGTTCCATGTGTTTTCTTATGTATTTTATCTAATCTTAATCGCTATTTGAGAAGTCTTGCATTTCTATTTATTCTTACTGACTGAAATTACATTATTTCATTTCGATTAATTATCGATTATATCGATAGTTTCTGTAAAACCTCACTTGTTAGAATTACATATATTTTTATAATTTTTTTTCTTAGCAATTTTTAGTAGGTAAACACTATTTAAGCTTTATTTTATATATTTTTTTTAATAAGAAAATTAAGGATGTATTAAAAACCTATTGTTTCCATAACATTGAGACATATATTATTAAAAATTATAATATAAATATTTATCTAATATTTACTACGGTTTTTAGCTTCTGTATATCTTTAACCACACTCCACTGTAACCACATTTTGTGGACATTTCCTTTACAACGGTAGAGCAACAGTGAAACATAAAAGTTGAACCATAAATTGTATAACAATACTTGCAGTTCCTTCGTCTCCGTCTCCGCCTCCGCTCTCCTCACCCCTCGAATTCCCACTGGCCATGCGAAGTATTGAGTCTGGAAAATCAAAGATTTGACTGCGATTTCCATGGCAAAATAATTACATTTATGCAAGGAGCCAGGCGAGGCAAAAAGCTGGATAAACGGCTGAATGCACTGTTGATGCCAATTATTAAAACGTAGATCTAGAATTTAATTACTGGCATATTTCTGTATAATAATCAAACCAAATATATTCTAACAAATTGTATCTTTTTCGTTGCAGGTAAAAATCTAATTACATCACGAAACTATTTATAGTTGAGGGAATGCATTTAATATAAGCATTTATGGGTTTTGAGAGGTATGTGGAATTAATTATAGTTTTTTGTTTCATGGAGATACTCAAATACCATTGTCCTCTCTGTTTTTTTTTTTTACTCTACTTTCCTGTTATTACTCTTTGTTATAACTCTTTGTTGGTCCTTTGCTCCTGTTGGTTTTTTTGAAGTGCAAAAATTACTTCTTGAGTAAAAAGTGCTGACTGCCCGGGAGGAATCAACAAAAGCGGTTGACTTCCTTTTGACTTTGGCACCCGTTACCACTTTGGATAGGCAAAAAAAAAAAGAAAGTTGGGGGAAAAACAGAAAACTCATGATAGCGCGTCAAAGTCAACAGGAAACAAGAGTGCCTTTGGCTTTGATCAAAAAGGGGATGTGTCCAAGAAGTAACATATAAATAAACTACAAATTGAATTGACCCAAAATTGAGCAAACGGAAAAACACAAGAACAACAGAATAGATTAGATGGAAAGAAGTGTTTACCCAGCGGAAATTGATTTGGTTCGAGCCCGAGAGAAAAAAAGGGTTTAAGCCATCCATCAATTTGGGTAAATAAACGATTTCGGATAACTCTTGTTAATTTATTTGAGTTATTTGTAAGGGGAAACATTGTCATGGCCTTGCTACAGGTTATAAGGATAGTTGAGGGACTGAAACTTTGTTCAATTAATTACCTAAATTATATTTAACAGTATTTTTCCAAGAAATATTTAATTATATTTTAGTGAGGCATTTTTAAACATTTGTTAAGCATTTTTTCCATTTAACTTTTACAATGTAACTTGTACAAACTAGCATTTTCTTTAACTAGCTTTTCTTTTTTGTCCTTCTGGTATCCTTTTATTGAAAAAAAAGAGAGAAAAACAGGAAACTCTTTGCTTTCGAGTCTTGATTTCTGTGCACTTCCTTTGTCTCTCTGCCAATTTGCAGTAATTGCCCGAATTCATTGCATATTTATATTTAGTTTCTCGAATGTGATTCCCTTTAAACTTTTACCGAAAACATTTTCCAAGTATTTCCAAGTAGAGGATGTACTTCCTTCCTCCCTCTCTCTTTCGCTCTCTCTGTATATCCTTCTCTAGTCCTGTCATTGGCTTTGCTTTAGCTATTTATTTGGACAGAAATCAAAATGCAATTTATACAGAACCGAGATTAAACTGTGCTCCTTGGATCCTAGATCCTGCTGCATTAACACAATTGCCAATTAATAATGGCCAGGATATATGTGTACATTCAAATATGTGTATCTAGGTTGTGGAGGCCAAAAATCATTGCCTACTTTGTGGCGAATCCCAGTGTGACAGGGCGCAAATCCATTTTTGGTTATTATTACAGCCAACAGCGCCTTTTGCACCTGCCAGTCCTCCGCAACAGCTGCTCCTGTTGTATCCTGTCTCCTGTCTGCTGTTAGCTGTTTGCTGTTAGCTGTTGTCCCAGCCTGACAAGTAAATTAAAATTCAAAACAATTTTGTCTATGGCAAATTCCATTTTATGACCATCAAAATTTATGCAATAAATATAAACCAAAATTTGTTGCCAACAATGTGACAGAGATGAGGTCTCTCCACAAGTGCAACAGAGATGGCCAGAGAGAGAGAGAAAGAGGCAGAGAGTGTGTGACAGAGTTAACAGCATAAAGTGAAAAACAAGAGTGCACTGCTCTAAAATATATGCATGATCTAAGCAAATATTTGGTTTGCTGAATATTAAGGACTAAAAACGGAGCATATGCATTTGCATATAATATTTTCCCCCATAATAATCCCCGAATGTTAATTGAATATTAAATATTTATGCTTAAGCCGCCAAAGAATAATCGAACGAAAAAAAAGAACGTGTAAAGTTGTAAATTGATTTTCTACTCATTTAAATCATTTCCAATATAAAGCATTAATACACATTAATAATACATGCAACCTTGTTTTTGTGTAAAATGTGCGGCATTAAGTTCTTAGCGTTATTGGAACCTTTGAAATTAATATTTAATTAAATTTACACCAAGGGTTTGAAGTGTAAACAAAAACTAGACATAAAAACTAACTAAAAAATTTTATAAAAAAAAGAACTTGAACAAAATTAATGTTCTGCATGTTAAATTGATATTTTTTTTGTCTGTACACAAACACACACACACACACATATAATCAAAGAAGCAACAACATATGCATAACCTGTTAGCCATCCCTTTCTCCCTCTTTATACCCCTCTCACTCTCTCTCACACTTCCTCTGTCCCGTTCGAGAGGCGTGTGCAAGCAGATAACGTTGGCATTACGTCAGGATAACGTTGAAATTACATTTTTCACACAGGGTCTGTCAGCTGTTCTGGCTTTTTCGAAGACTGGGCGAGGGGGGCGGTCTGGCATTGCGGCGTCCTACAGCTGACGACTGACCGTTACACATGCAAATTTACTTGCAGAAGCAGCAAAAACACATAACTGTTAAAGTTAAGCCACGTCTGACTGGTTTCCCCTCGACGTATCCTGTTTTTTTTTTCTTCTTTTTGTTGTTTGCCAGGGAGAGGAAGAGAGTGGCAGGGTAAGAGTAGTGGCAAATAGTGTGACCAGGTCTTACATAAGAAGTAGCATGTGACCAGCTCTAAGTTTGAGTAACTGTCAAAAGATGAAGCAAGCAGAATGGTTTTCAAATAGGTTTTTATGTAAATAAAATATGAAAAAAATAAGTAAATAAATCATTGAAAAATTATATGAATAAAGTATTAATTAAATAATAGTAATAGTGTGACCAGGCCTTACATAAAAAGTACTTGTGACCAGCTCTAAGACTGAGGAACTGTCAAGAATTGAAGCAAGCAGAAAGGTTTTCAAATAGATTTTTGGGTAAATAAAATATGAAAATAAATTGGTTAATAAATCATAAAAAAAAATAAATTAATACATAAATTAATATATATTAATATATATATATTTCATAGAAAAAGTAAATAACTTAACAAAAAACGAACTCAAATATATTAAATATAAAATAAGTAAAAATATGTCAAAGAGAATGTTTGCTTTTATTTATTCCCTTAAAAATTTCCCAACTTAAACTTCCTAGTTAGCCTCTTTATATAAACTGACCAAATTTATGATTTTATTTATTATTAAAACATTAATTATAAATTGCTTCGGTCACACTGGCTACTCAGCCACAAGAAAAGATGAAACTGTGTGTCCCTGCAAACGAGCATGTCCAGAAGCACTCCACAATATGCTGCATAAGTGCATATCCTTTCCAGTCCGGCGTCGCCCTTGGCTTTGGTTTTGGCTTTTCCCTCGTTTAGTTTCCCGCTGTAGTTTTCCCTTGGTTTTTTTTTTTGTATTTTGGGGCGGAAAAGCGGGCGGAGCCTGGCAAGTGTTCTGGACTCCGTCGACCTGTGGCTCTCTCTGTGTGTGGCACATAAAGTGCATATTACTTCCATAATAATTCTGCCTCTTTGCCCAGCTTTCCTCCTGTGTGTGTGTTTGTGAGATGCTCTCGAGGATTTCAGCCAGGACTCGTTTGGGTTTTCGTTTCGCTTTCTTTTAACCCTTTTTGCCTATGCCAAGTTTTGTTTTGCTGCTGCTGCTGCTGCGGACTCCTTTGCATGCCAAACCATAAATGTGCGAATTAAAATATAAAATGCAATTTACTTTCCATGTGGCTTTGCACGCTCTGAGGGTTTTTTTTTCTGTAGGTTTTCACCTGTGCGGCTTACGGTGCGTATGTGGAATGCGCTTGAGGCTGTGGCCAGACTTTGCTGAATAGTTTTTAGTGAATGTTCCTTGAAATTTTGTAGCACTTTACCTGCAAGTTTTTCTATGATTCGCTAGTAAAACATTTAGAGTCATGTGTGTGTTTTTAATTTATTTATTTAAAATTATGAAATCCTTGTAATCTTTTCTTGTCAAATTTTAAAGATTAATTTACTTTCTATTAAGTTATTTGATATTTCTTTTTGTAGATAATGTTTTTAATATATTTTCAAGTAATTTCAAAGTGCTCATAATATTTTTTTTACACTTTACTTTAAAGTTTTTCGATGATTCGATAGTAAAACATTTAATTTTAGACTCATGTGTGTGTTAATAACACAAATTAAAATTATTAAATCCTTTTAATCCTTTCTTGTCAAATTTTTAAGATGAATTATCTTTCTATTAAGTTTTTTGATATTCCTTCTTCTAGAAAATGTTATTAATATATTTTCAATCACTTTCAAATTGCTTAAAAGAATTTCCTTTACTTCTTCTTTCAACTTTCCTACAACTTTTCATACTCGATGCCTATTTTCAGGCGAATCGTTCACTTTCCCGCTGTCTTTTTCCTCAATTTGAAATAATTGAAGTAGAACCCAGTTCTGGCATCATTTTAATGGATTGATTGATGGCCACTTGGACTGAATGCCGTCCAAAGGTCAAGTGGCTGATGGCTCACTTCGATTCCTCCAATACAAAATATAACTTTTTTGGCCAACTTGCTTCAGTTCTTGTTGTTGTTGTTGTTTTTGTATTTGTTGTTGATATTTTCCAACTTGAGCCCGAGGCTAAAATGAAAATCATTCAACTGCAATTTCAATTTCATAACACAAACTTGATGGGGAACTCACAAAGGACTCATCGTTGTCGGCAGATAAATGCAATTAATTCGATTAAAAAGGAAAAGGACTTTGATTTGATTCGTATTTGCTTAGGGCTGAACGTTTTTTTTTTCAAGGATTCGCTGAGCTAAGGCAAACAAATAATAAAAAAAATATATATAAAAAGGAAGGAAAGGAAGGGAAATCACACAAAAAATATTGCCCATACATCAGCAGAAAAAAAATTGGGGCGCCTTCGACCGTTCTTTCTTTCTTTTTGTATTTTTTTCTTCTTGCTCATTTGCAACGCGTCTGCGGTCAAAGTTCACTGAAGCAAGCGCGTCCGGCAAATAACAACAACAGCCATGTCAGCAGAGAAAGAGACAGGGAGCAAGAGAGTGAAAGAGATGGGGCTACAAACCGATTATCTACCACAAATATGGCCGCTTCCGTAAAAATTGGCATGAAAAGGACTTCCGCTTGTCTGAGCAGCGGCGGAAAAGCGGGCGGAATGTCTGCTTTCTGCTTTTGGTTTTTCTTTTTTTTTTTAGACAGAACTCTTTGGTATACCTGAGAAAGGGAGTGCACTTAAAGAAACACTTAAAAAGATTAAGGATAAATGATAAATACTACAAAATTAAGGTTAAAAAATAAATACCACGAACTCTACACTATAATAAATTCTAAAAAATTTTTCTGCTAATCTTGGTTAGTTTTATAGATTTATTCCTCATTTTTAAGGGTTTAATTTTTAGGTTTTCCTTTGCATTTCTTCAAGTGCTTTTGCATTTTGATTTAGTTTCCCCTTCTTTCCCTCCGAATCAATTTTTTTTGCGCCCCCCGAAAGCAAACCAATTTGCTATGAAAATTTCCTGCCGCTCCTCGAGTCCTGCTTATTAGCAAAAGCAAAACTGTCTGCTGGTGGCCCCTCCTTTTATTTTTCCTTAACTTTTCCAGATAGTCCCTCGCATGATGCATATTTTTTCCCCCCTTCAGGAAAACTTGTGGGCTTGCTTTTTCCCCATTTGTTTGTCTATTGTTTGCGCCGCTTTAAATTTGACTTTGCCCACATATCGAAGGGATATATATATATATCTTTACAAACCGATTTCTCCCTTTTCCAGCTCTGTTCTGTTTTCTTTTATCGATAAACCTTAAATGGTTCTGTGGGAATTTCTTTGGCTAAATAGAAAATTGCTGCGGACGTTCGATTCTCGCAAATGAAACTTTTGCTCGACTGGACAGAATGGGGAGATAGCTGCGGGGGCGGGGCGGAACGGGACGATCGACATATGTGGCAGGACTCGAGCTCAACTTCAATTCCAGCGTCATTTTGTATCAATTACCTTTTAACAAGTTTCAATGGGCCAGGCGGAAGGAGCTCCTCCTCCTCGCAGGGAGCATTTCCCTGCACGCACATTTCAAATATTTTAGTGCATTTTTACTGGATTTCTGTGCTCGTTTCTATGTATTTCCCCCCCTTTTCTCTATACTTTTCCTACTCTTCTCTCCTTTTTTTTTGGGCGAAACGGAAACGGCAGCAGCAGCAAAACTTTTATCACGTATTGACGGTTGAGTGCCCCAAACGCTTTGACCCCTTCATGCCCCATGCCGTGACCTCATGCCGGGCTCTCAACCTTTTCGGCCCTCGGTACCTTGCTTCCTGGCTTCTCCGGTTGGTACAGTGGGGACCCAATAAGTGGGTTTTATTGTTGTTAACCTAGAATTGTCAGCTATAGCAGCTTGGGTCTAAATAATATAGGAAATAAAATCCAAAATAATTAAGTATGCAATTTAATATAAAATAAATAAATAATTATACATTTATTCTCTGATATTTAATTTACATTTAATTTAATATTAAATTCGGCATTTTCAATCATTAGTTAAAAATAAAATCCTTCTTTGAAACGTGTCCCACCTTCCGTGAGATGACTGTGGCTTAGCGGTCAATCTGTGCTTAATGTATCTTTGCCAACTTAGTTTCGCTTGTTAGGTATCACAGTGGAGTCTCGATAAAGAAGATATACATAGAGGAATATTACATTTTAAAAATCAACTTATTTTATATTTAATTAAGAAATAAATTCTTATTTTGTATATTATTATATGGTATATTATGAAATATATTCTTGTTTCCTATTTTATTATATTATAGATTAAAATAATACATAATTTATTCTGTATTTAATTATTTAATATTCATATATATAAAATATATTTATATTCACGCCATATACTAGCTAAAATAATCCGTTATATTTTTATTTAAAATTATTTTGTGCAAATTATTATCTAGATTGAGAATTGAAATATATCGTATTATATTTTTAAAACGGTTTTTTGGTAAACTTTTTTTCTTATTCCTAAGAACACTCTTTTTTATCTTCTAAATATAACAATTTGGCTTCAACATATTTCATTTTATATAAATTTTTTATAAATTCTTTTTAGAAGAAACATTTAATAAAGCTGTTTATAATTTATTGATAAAAATTTCAAAAAAAAAAAACAGCAGGTACTTCTTCAACATTATTAAGGATTTAAATTCAATTTAATTTAAATAAACATTAAATATATTACTATAAATATTTATTGGAAGTTAATTTAAGATTAAAATTTAATTTACCTTTAAGAAAAATAAAGTATAAATTAATTCAATAAATTAAAATCAAAATTTTTATATAATTCAATTAAAATTTTTATTTTTAAATTAAATTAAAAATAAAATTCTTATTTATTTCAATCAAAACATTTATATTTAGCTTCCCATTAGGTAACCTCAACGAGTGCTCACTGTACCTAGTTGCACGAGAGTTTTCAAGTGCATAAACGGTTAGATTGCTGTGAAAAGTTTCGACTACCCGTTACTCCCACCTCCCACCTTCCACCTGTGACCCCCGTCCTAACCCTCTCGCCATGCCATTCCTCTACTGAGAAGGTAGAAAAAAAGTTGCTTTTTTTTGGTTGGAAACGTTTTTGGCTTGAGCGTCAACGTCTCCTTAGCCTAAGCTGCTCCCCACTGGCCCCGCCTCCTTTTGGGGAGTCACCTTTAACCCCGACGCTCGGCGAGAATAAGTTTAATGCTCGCAAGCGGCCCCCCTTTTCGCCCAGCCACCCCTCTTCCCCACCCCTCTCTTTCCGCAGTTAGTTTAGCCAAGGAAAGCGTTTAAATGAAATGAATTTCCTAGTTGTTGTTTGTCTGCTCTGGCAGCTTAGCAAGGCGGCAAAGTATGCTATGGAAAGTTGTCGGTGCTCTAAGAAAGAGAGAGAGTATATAGGTTTTGTCATTAGGTTGGTTATAATATATATTGATACTATTTATAAAGTTTTAGAACTACTTTTAATAATTTTAGAGTGCATATTTAATTTGAAATTTAAATGAAACGAATAATAGAGTAATAAAAGTTTGCTAAAATATTATTATATAAGCATAATAAGCATAATAACAATAATTAAAGGCACATTTTCATCTTTAAATTGCAAATTAAAATAGTTGAGTAATCAAAATTTGCTTAAATATAAAGAAATATATAATAAACTAACAATAAATCCATAAAATAACATATTCTTACCAAAATAATATTTAAGTTCTTAAACAGAAATATTTATAAATAAATATATGGATATGAATATAGAAAGCTTCAAATAATTTAAGAATATAAATGCTTTTTCGGAAAGCAAATTCCAACTTAATTTCATATGTATAAAAAAAGAAATTTGCAACTTAATTTGATAGTTTATATAATAAAGGGTATTCCCTATTTCGTTGCTAACATTCCCCTAAAAGAGAGCGAGAGAGAGAGCTAAAAAGGAAGGATGCTCACATGCTTGCTCCCTCCTTTACTCCTCTCTCGCCTTTGTTTACTGACATTGTTTATACATTTTAACTATGCAGCCTGGCAATTATTTCAATTAGTTCATTATGTTGCCTGATTGACTTGCACTTGCCTCTTAGTACACACAGCTATGTGTGTGTGGTGGAAAGGAGGGAAACTAGGAGAAAGTGGAGGGAAAATCCCCGGGCTAGCTGAAAGAAAAACTTTCTCGTCCACACGGAATCCCTTACGGGACACGCACCAAAGCCCAAAAGTTGTTTGTTAACAAGCACAATGTGTTAATTTAATTACAACAAAAGCAAAGCAGAAAATAAAACTATGTAAAATAAAGTAACAAAAAAAATAAAATAAAATAAAATAAAAATAAAATAAAATAAAATAAAATGGAAATAGAATGTTGAGAAGCCTCAACTATGCGGAGAGTCGGGCGGAACTTGTCTAATTAAAGCTAATGGCTGGCAACAAAAACAAAGCGGAAACGGAAACAGAAGGGGGACAGGATGTCAAAGAGGAGCCATATTTTTTTGCAATTAGTTTTGTTTCGAAAAGTTGTAACATTGGTTAGTTGAAAACTTTAATTAATAATATTGGCAGTGAACTAAAAAAACCAGCCTAAAGGTATTTCCCTATTTTTAAATCAAACTGAAAAAAGTATCCAAAAAATTCAAATTAAATATAACAATTCTGTCTGGTTCTTTTTGGGAAAATTGCCTACATTTGTACATTTTTTCTTCTTTTTTTTATATTCAGCATTTATTTTTGGACAAATTTAAGTCACGCTTGAACAATTCAAATTCTCGTTGCTCTCTCTCTCTCTCCGCTCGTGTGCCCTCTGTGATTCCCTGTAATTATCAATTTGTCCATTTGAAAATTTCTCTTAATTGGTGGCAATTAATTTCCACGCTAATTAAAATGTGACCAGCACACACACATCCCAAAAAAGAAATGCAAATACATGCAAAAAAAAAAGAAGGGAAAATTAAAAGCAGCGAGAAAAAAAAGGAAAAAGGAAAAGCTAGTCACAGCGAGCGGGAAATTTGGAAAATCAAATCAGTTGCTGGTAATGATGATGAGGTTGTTGGTTTCGGATTGCTGGCGGCATTTAGCTGCAACAATTACAGCAGCAGCATGCAGCATGCAGCATGCAGCAGCAGCATCAACATGCAGCAACAACATGCAGCATTAGCCATAACCCAACGGCAATTATCCTGCCTTAGCATCCTTGTTCCACCCAAAAAATAAAAAAAAATAGAGAGAATTAAAATAATTCGCGTTTGGGCCCCCCATCCGCTTCCTGTTTTTATGATTATTTTTATTATTATGTCCTCCACACACACACATACACACTCACACAGCCTCCTTGAAAATTGCCACAGCAACCACATGGGCGCACCGCCAGCAACACTTGCCCCTACATCCTTTTCCCCTCGTCCTCGTCCTCGTCCTGCGCCTCATCCTACTCCTCGTCCTGCTCCTCTTCCCCTTCAATTTTGCCTTCGCTTGGCTAATTTTCATGTAAGGCTTGCGCCTTGTTGATGTTGCCATTGCCGCCGATGCCTTGCAAGGACATTGCACAGTGGTCCCTCAAATTGCGAAAATATTTGGCATTGCTCCTGTTTCCCTTTAAGTGCCGCCAGTCCTTCTCCGTTAGCAATTAGGCCACGAATCGTTAATTACATCGAGTTGAAGCTGAAAAGCAAGTGGAAATCAAAGAGCTAATGGAGAGTATTTTTTGAAAGGATTAAACATTTTCCTTAGATGTTTATTTTACCATTAAAAGGTATATTTTTTATAGTTTTTTTATTAATTTGTATTTTTTGTAAAGTATTTATTGTTACAGAGGCCAAACAGATTTTTTTTGAACCGATACAGAGCACAGTTTTTTTTAAGGATTTATAAAAGCTTCCAAAAATGTTAAATGCTTTTTTTTCAGGCTTTATTTTTTAGTGTTTACATATAGCTGTTTTTTCTTCAACTGTTTATTTGCCGGGGAATATTTTAAAGCATTTCTGAAAGCAGAAAAGGGGGGATTTTATTTGGGTTTACGTTTTACAGAATATTTGCTTTTAAAGGTTTTTTAAAATAATTTAAGCTTTCCTTAATTAAAAAAAAATTAATTAATTATAATTTAGCTTAATAAATTATTTAATAAAGCCTTACATTGAAGCGTATTCAATGTATTTCTTTGTTTATTTACTTATTTATTAATTTATAAGCTTATTAATTTATTAATTCTTTTATTTGGTAATTTATTTAATTATTCATTTATTTATTTATTCATTTATTTATTTATTTATTCATTACTTATTTATTTTTCCATTTATTTATTTATTTATTTATTCATTCATTCATTTGTTCATTCATGTATTTATTTATTTATTTATTTATTTATTTATTTATTTATTTATTTATTTATTTATTTATATATTTATTTATTTATATATTTATTTATTTATTTATTTATATATTTATTTATTTATTTTTTATTTTTTTTATTTCTTTATTTATTTATTTATTTGTTTATTTATTTATTTATTTATTTATTTATTTATTTATATATTTATTTATTTACTTAGTTATTTAGTTATTTATTTATTTATTTATTTTTTTACTTATTTATTTATTAACCTATTTATTTATTTATTCACCTATTTATTTATTTGTTTATTTTTTTACCTATTTATTTATTCATTTATTTACTTATTTATTTATTTATTTATTTATTAATTTACTTATTTATTTATTTATTATTACACTTATTTATTTATTTATTGATATATATTTTTATTTATTTATTTATCTATTTTTACACTGTATACTTATTTATTAATTAAGCTACAGGATTGATAACATAGCTGCTTTGATTTATTTTATTGATTTGTTTGAAAAGAATTAATTATTAATAATAATTAATTAATTAATAAAAGACTTAATCCATTATTAATCCCTTAATCCCATATCGTTCCACTGTATTGGCGCTGCTCTCTCTCTCTTCCTTTGTGGGAGCCACGCTCTTTTCGCTCTGTGTATCTGCCCGACCTCCTTGTTGTTCTTCTTCCTTTGGCTTCCGCTGCTCCTTGTTGCTCCTTGTTGCTGCATGTTGCCTGGCTCATGTGCAATGCCTTTGTAATCACGCTAATAACTTGACTTTCGAAAGTAATTAGCCACATAGCGCTTTCCCAGGCGGGGCAAAGGGGGGGAAATGGGAGCCAAAAGACGGAGAATTGCCTGTCATGTTGCTGCTGTTGCTGCTGCTGCTGCTGTTGCTGCTGCTGCTGCTGCATCCCTGCCTGCCTTCCCCCTTTCATGTTCTTGTCCCGCCCCGATTCACATTTGCTATTTTTGGTAATTTGACTAGGAAAACCAAACAAGGCCCAGCTTGGCTTTGGTTTCGGCCATGGCTTTTGGGCCTTGGCTTTTTGGGATTGTCCATCGCACCGCAGACCGCCAAACCAAGTGGGAGGGCAGCCACCAACAGCAGCAGCAGCAGCAGCATGCAGCAGCAGCAGCATCTATACAAGCGGCAGCAACACCAACAATTATACCAACAATGGGATGGCCGACACTTGCCAGGAACATGACAAGTAACAAATGCATAAAACACAGACATTCCCGGAACGCTTCAAGGATTTTTGGCGAGCCTGTTTGTCCCCCTTCTCCTCTCTATCTCTCTCTCTCTCTACCAAAAATATTTCTTCTGGGCGGCTGAATTCCACAAAATAACTATAACACATGAGCTAGTATGTGTGTCGTCGTTTATTTGACAATTTTCCAAAGACTTTTCCACATATTTTGCACCTGACTGGACTGGCAAGAAATGAAATAAAAAAAAAAGAAAACCTGTACAAGTTGAAGGAATTTCACAGCAGGACAGAAACTTGTGGCAAATGCAGGAAACAAAATAATAAATGAAGATATAAAATAGGTAAAGCGTAGAAAGAAATACATGTATATACAAATATTTATGCTAAATATTTGATTTTGTTATTTTAAAAAGTCAGCTGGAAAAAAAAACAGTGATTATTTTAAGGAAAATCAGAGAAACCTTTAAAGATTTTAAATAATAAATGCTTAAAAAAATGTGTTATTTTTTAAGTTTTATTTTAAAAAGTCTGCTGGGAAAAGGGAAGATTAATTTATGGAAAATTAGAGAAAACTTAAAAGATATTAAATAATAAATCCTATAAAAAAATTTGTTATTTTTTAAGTTTTTATTTTAAAAAGTCAGCTGGGAAAAGGAGAGATTAATTTATGGAAAATCACAGAAAACTTAAGAGATTTTAAATAACTTTAAAGAGTGTGCTTGAAAAAATTGGTTGGATTTTTTTATATTATAATTCATTGCTTAGATTTAGATTTGAAATCAGAAAAATTAAGATCTTGAACAAAATTTAAACCAAAAACTATTTCAAAACAAAAACACTAACTAAAACCAGCAGGAACTTGAGAACTTCAACAATAGAGAACCAAACATATATGTATATATTTATATATATGTTTGCATATAACATAACAATATCAGTAACAATTGCAACATTATACTCAGAACAATAACAATGGCGATTACATCGTGTTCACTCGATGCAACGTGCAACATGCAACGTGAAAGCCACCGCAAGGACATGCAACACCTGCAGCACGCCTGCAGCAACATTCAGGAGCTACAATTAGCAAAGCCATTCGAATCCGAGTCCTAATTACATCTATTAATCTTTCGACAAGTCGGGTGACAAATTCTTTTCCATATCTTATTCATTTTTGCTCCTGCCGGCTGCCACTCCATCATCGAGCTCTCACTGACTTGCAGATAATTAATTTTTCATGTGCCCTGACATTTTCCTCCCACTTTCCACCCATTTTCCTCCCATTTTCCTCGACTTACATTTGAGCTTAGCTCGGCTTTCAGGAGTTTTCCTGGCTCATGGCTTTGCTGCTTCTTTCGGGGGCCAAAAATATGATTCGCCAGATTTGCTTAGATTGATTAGGCTTCAGCGCCTAATAATTACATTTTGCCAAAAGCAAATAATATATAAAATATATATAAGCAATTATATTTTCTGCACACATCATCAATTACTAATGTCCTTAATTAATTCAATTAAATTTTAAACCGAAAAGGTTTCATTTTCCATTTTGTTTGTGTATTTAGAGTTGTATTTTTTCCTCTGAGTCTGAGCTGCTCTTAAGATCCTTAAAACCTGCGTATGGACACGCCCCCTATACCGAACCTGTTATAATGAAGCATTAATAACGGTACATCGTCGTTATCAACGTCATTATCAGCGTTATCAACATCATCATTATCGGCTTAATCGCAACGGTGGACAGGAAAAGCAATGGTCTCTCTCTCTCTCCGTACGTGTGTGTTCACACATACACCTGAGATGGCGAGTGGGGAAAACCACACACCTGTCTCTCTCTCTCTCTCTCTCTCTCTCTCTTGCTGGTTTTCACTCACCTGTGACCGGGAAATGGCCGGTTCACTTTATTACTGAACACTGACTTCTGTCTCGTCTATGCCGCAAAACTTAATTGCGCTTTAAATTGGTCTGCCGTTTATATATATTCATTTATATATATATCTTTATATATATCTTTATATATATATATATATATATATATATATCTGGTATATATACAGCCTATATATCCGTTTATATAGCATATGTATTTTACGTGCTATCTGTAGCCGTGTTGGGTTCAAGCACGGTTGAAGCACTTTGGAATAAACGAGCAAAAAGCGCTCCAAACAACAGCCACAATGAAAATCTATGCCTTCAGCTAAAAGTCGAAAAAACAATTTAGAATTTCAAGATTTTGTTAAAGTCTACTTTGGAATACCCTTTAGGAAATTTATATTTGCTCTTTGCAAATGAAGTAAATATTATAAAAAGTCATCTTAAAATATTTCAAGGCATCTCTTAATTTTCAATAATAATTATTGTGCCGAACAACATATTTATTTTGTTATAAAAACATTTAAAAACATTTAAATAATTTTATAGAAAATCTACTTTTAGGTAACTCTTAATTTTCCAATAATTATATTATTGTGCCTTCAAACATATTTATTTTGTTATAAAAATATAAATTTAAATAGAAAATCTATTAAATAATAATGACTTTTGTCTGTAAAATAATTGTTAACTTATTTAAAATCAAGAAATCAGAGTTTTAACTTCAAAAACAAATTGTTTTAATTACTTTTCTGGATTATATCTTAATATTCCTTCAATTTTTCGGTAAGTTGTAATTAAATTTTCCAATAATTATTAGTTTGCCTCCAAACGTATATATTTGCTTATAAAAACATAAATTAAAATGGAATATCTATTTAATAATAAAAACTGGCATTTAAAATAATAAAGTAAAATAATTTTAAAATTATTTAAAATCAAGAATTTAGAGTTTTAGCTTCAAAAACATATACTTTAAAAAATTAAGAGAGTCATTCTTAATTTTCCAATAATTATTCAGTTTCTAAATATATTTATTTTTGTATAAAAACGTTAAAATAAATAAAAAAAACATATTAAATAATAGTTTTAATGACTGTAAAATAATTTAAAACTTATTTAAAATCAAGAAAACAGAGTTTTAACTTGAAAAACATAATATTTTAATGGCATTTCAGGATTATATGTTAATATTACTTGAATTTTTCGATAAGTTATAATCTTTATAGAAAACTACCTTTTGAAATGCCAAAAACTTAATCCAAAATGAATCTGAAACACTATAAAAATCGATATATATTCCGCTGGCCACATATTAAGCCCAAAAAAAAAAAATGCTCCTCAATTGCAACCGAATTGCACACGAATGTGAGCTGGTAAATTCGCCATCGTCAAACATCCACCTGTCTTCGGTGCTTGTGCAAAGAACCTTTCATCCTTTGGCAAATTACGTAAGACCCGGGATCCATACCGTAGGCACAGGTCCTGGTCCTGGTCCTGGCCGGGCGGGCTGCCTGCCTGTCCGTTGTGGATTCGATGTGTTGCCTTTCCCTCTGTTGACTGTCAATTCGTGTACGTATACGTAATGTGGCTTGTGTGCGATATGTTGGTGTTAGTATGCTGCTGGTGTTGCAGGTTGCTGCTGCTGCTGCTGATGCTGCCACTGACGATGATACTCGCATTTAAATTAACATTATTTGCATGCGGCGCTTACAGCATAAATTTGCGTGCCACCCAGAGCCAGAGTGTGTGTGTTGCGAGTGTGCGAGTGTGTGCATTGTTTGCGTTGCATATCATTCACACACCGCCACTCGATGGCAAAGTAAATTGCTTAAATATGGCGACCAGCGACAAGAACAATGGCGAAATAAGAAAAAACACCCAACTACCCAAAAATTTCCCTCGATGAAGTTAGGTCCTTTCAGGACCTCATCCTGCGCTTAAATCCTCGAGATAAAGCACTCATAAAGGCCAGATTTAAGGTGCATTGACATCGGCATTGTTTGGCCCCCAAAATTGGTAGAGATAATTGCTGCGGTGGCCATTCAATACGTCAGAAGGAACGCAATTAAGTTCAGTTTCAGGGGAACAATGCCCGGCAGTAAGCCCTTCCTGATTAATTAGCTAGATATTTCGATCGGTCCGAAAACATTTTGTGAATGAAAATCCAAATAATTGGGAACTAAATAAGCTAGCCAAGTTGCCAAGGTATTTATTGGGGCTTGAAGTCATGTCATATTTGTATAGTTCTCCAGATTGAGTTTGCTTTTCTTACATTAATAAATTAGCAGTAAATGCCTGGATTAAGCTCACAAATTAGAGTGGTTTTAGTTGGACACTTATTTGCCTTAATAAATCCCGTAAATTTGTGGTTTTATGCCAGCTTTAATTTTGATTTCAATAAATTAAGCCACTGGCCAGCTTTTTAAAAATAAATCACTGCATTTTCCCAAGGGATTTTCGCCTGCAAAATCTGGCCACATTCAAACTGAAAATGTTTCCCATTTGTAGCAATTTTTATTTATTTTTATTTGTTGTTGTTATTGTTATTGTTTGGTTCATTTCGGTTCTGTTGTTCTGGCGTGGCAAACATTTTTCATTCTTCTGGCAACAATTAATTTTCACAAATATTATCCAGCAGCCAATGCACTCCATTAATGGAATGCAATCAAAAGGGCAGAGCGAGAGAGAGAGAACTACGAGTGGTGGTTATATAATTATAATAACTTAATCAGGTGGCGCTAGGGCAATAAACATTAAAAAACAGCGACCGGCACGAGGCGGTGGTGGGTGCAGGAGGTGAAAGACAGTTTACTGCATCATAATTTAGCCTGGCAACCCTTTTTTTGCTCGGTTGGCCGCCCGCAGCCATTTTATTGCATACATTTTTTTTTTTTTTTTTTTGCAGCTCGTTGGCGGAAAATATCATTATTAAATGCACTTGCTTCGCCTATAAATATAATTCTTATCGCATTACGTGGCCCAATATCCGCAGTGCTTTATCTCGCCACCCCTGGCAACCCTGGCAAAGTCTGGCAACCCTGCTGCCATCCTGCTGCACCACCTTGGCTTATTTATGACAATAATAAAGTTGTTGGAAACATTTTATGTGTGTTTTTGGGTGCAAAAAGGAGTCAACAGATTTGCTTGTAATTAAAAATTTGTGTGTCGGCCTAGGCAACTCTGGTTTATGAGTGGCTTAAAGCACACACATTGGGGACAATTATTTATTGAAAGTACTTTTGGAATGTGCAAACACACACAAGCATTCCGATTAATGTTTAACAAATAATTAATTGTGCAAACATTATTATTTATTTGAAAAGAAAAAAGAATGAAATAACGAACAAACACTGCATTTATTATCAATTTCTTGTGGCTTAAACTCTTTTTCTCTCTTTCTGCTCAAAGTAAACGATATGTTGGCCCAGAGTCTTATTTATTTTTCGGCTCAGAGATGTGTGTGTGTGTGTTAGCTCCTTTGACTGTCACTCAAAATGACTTTTTGAAAATGAAAAAGAAAAAAGAGCGAAAAGTAAAAAGAGGTTTGAGCGGGGAAGTGGCGGTCTTGGCTTGTAAGCTTAAGCTTGTAAGCCAACATAAACTGATTTTGCCAGACATTCTTAGATTGCCATATAAAGTGCATCAGAGGGAATATTTTCTTATTGAAAAATATGCAAACGCTGCGAAAGCACCAAGAAGGAACCCACCCAGGCAGCCAGGGGTTAAGGGCGGGGCAACGCTTTAACGCATCAGCGCCCAGGACACATGAGGAGGGAATGGATCCGGTGACTTGGGGTCACTGCAGCGAGCACCTTTCACCTCCTCCCTCTCTCCCTCTCTCTCACCTGTCGCACTCAGGGCTCAATAAAAAGAGGAATATCTCTCTCTCTCTCTCTCTCTCTCTCTCTCTCTCCGAGCTATTTAAAGCCTTTGATGGCATTAAAATGGATTAACTGCTTAACGTAAAGTTTTAATAAGGGGTCCCCCGATAAGTATGCTTTAAAAAGGCTTACGGCCTCGAAGGAAGGTTTAATAAAGTAACTCACAAAGAATGGAATATAAACTTTAAGGGAAAATAAACTTTACTACATAATATTACATTAATCACTCGGAATTTGAAAAGGGAATATCAACTGGATTGGGAAAGGGTGTTTTTAGAGTGGATTTAGGATATAAACTTATCTTAAAAACGGGAATTAGAGCCAAGTTAAAGTTAGTTATATAAAAAATTCCTGTATCTATATTCTTGTCTAAATTCTATGTATTTTTAATGTAAGAAATAACGATAATTGTCTAATTTTTAACAATAGTAATGATAGTATTTATAGATTTATCGATACTGTATCGATATTTCATTAACCAGTCGATATGCACGAATAAATATTTTCACTTGTGTCCCATTAATCGATATACTTTTAATATATAATCAGAAACAAAACAACAAATTTATTGTTCCGTTATTTCAATCGATATCGATATTAAACGATTTTTTCGATATTTCAAGTTTGTTTTATATCTTCTTGTACATTAATATTTTCTACTTAAGGCCTTAAGAAATTAATTACCCTACAATTTATATAAATATGAAAATATTTTAAGTGATTTATAATTTATTTATTTTATAACGCAATAACTACAACTTGTATATCGATATTCTGGCCATCTCTAAGGACCTCCATCCACTCTGTGCCACTTTCTTTTAATCTATTTACTTCTAATTGATTTATTTTATATGTCCCATAAATCGAAATACCTTTTATAAATAATCAGAAAAAAGACAAGATTATTTTTCTGTTATATCGATCAATATCGATATTTAACGATTTTTTTGATATTTAAAATTTTATATATATATGTTTTTTGTACTCTCTTAATTTATACTTGAGGTCTTATGGAATTAATAAATCTACAATTTATACAAGTATGAAAATGTTTTAAGTGATTTTCAGTTTATTTATTTTAAAAGCCGATAACTCCCACTTGTATATCGATGTTCTGGCCATCTCTAAGGACCTCCCTCCACTCTGTGGCACTTTCTTGGCAATCGCCGGGACCCAATATGTTCGCAATGTTCGCACGCCTGCGGCTGGTCAGCGGGTGAAGGAACTGAAAGGGGTTTCAGGGGTTAAGGGGACGTCGGCTGGCTGTCGGAAAATCCAGTCTCCTGCCGGATTGCATCTTGGCAAATGCTCACAAAGGCACGCAGATTGGCTTCGCCTGTAGAAATATATATATAGAAATATATATATATATATATATATATATAGACGACATAACATGCTTTTGGCTCACCACTTGGCCGCATGTCGCCACCCCTTACTCCATATTTTCCCTGCCAATTCCGGAATATTCTTGGCAGCGATTTTGGCCACAATTACAACATCTTAATAGGAACAAGCCAGCTTGCAAAAGAAAATATAAAAACTCATCGGGGAGAGGGGAAAGTGATGACTGGATGTGAGTTTCTGGCAGTGTAGGCGGTGACTTGAGAGTCCTTTTGCCTTTTGATTAGTCGCGAATGATTGTGTTGAACTTTGGATGGGCCTTTTTTTCTTTCTCTTTTTTTTGGGTTGTTAAAATGGAACAGAACGGGTCTTTGGGATGGTAAAGGAGTACTGACTGTACTTAGGGGTATTTCACAAAACTTGAAGGAAGCAAAGGTATAATAGATAAATAATAACAGTAAATAATTTTATATTAATTATAAGACATATTTAATATATTTTTAAACACTTAGGATTAACAATAAAATGTTAAATAACAACAACAAATAATTTAATATTAAAATTAATAAATCTTAAATATATTTATAAGCACTTTAGATTTGAATTAAAATGTTTAAGTCATTTTTTAAAGTCAAGATTGTTATATTAATCAATGTACCTCTTTTCACTTTTCTTTACAGGTAAGGACTTCTTAGAATTGTTGTTTCAAGAAACATCATCTGAATATCAAACAGTAAGCAAAGAATTTTCTTTAATTTATGTTAAACTATCACTTTTTGTTTATTCTTTACCGAACATCTTCTCTTCATTATAATCATCATCTTTGTTGGTTCTCTTAAGGTTCAAAAGTTCTTTCTCCTGCAAGGTTCTTCTCCCAGTGTAGTTCGTTAGTTAGTGATCGCAGTTCCTCGTTCTTATTCGATCGATAACAATATCGGGTGCACTCTTTCTTATCGATAATTGACATTTGAAAATTTTTTAGTGTTACTTTACCTTTACTTTACTATGATTTACTATAATTTTTTAACTATTTACATTTAGAAGTTTCTTTTTGTTAAGTAAACGCTTGTCAATATATTTTTTAATATTTGCATGCAATTGACTGACTTCTGCAGACTATTTTTACCTTTGAAAGCTACATTTTCATTCTTTTCTCATATGATATATTTTTTGTCCGGTTTTTTCTCCTTTTTTTTCGTAAGTATCATCAAAAGAGCGGAAAATATTTACGCTATATGCTCGATATATGCAGGGATATGCGATTGATGCTGCCAGGGATGTGGCAGGAGGCTGAGAGCCTTGTTAAATGCCTTTGGCTTATTTGGCAGACCAAGGCACTGCCAGCAAAGCATAACTTTTTCTACTCGTTTGAATTTCCCTTGCAGAAAGAATAAAAAAAAAACAGGAGAAAAAAAGACGTAAACGTAAACGTAAACGTAAAATCAAATAAAAAGAGAAGAACACCTTCAAGGTCTGTTGCCAGAAAAAGTGGGCAAACGGGGGAAGGGGGAAGGCGAACGCGAATTGAGTTTTGAAGAACTTTTGAAAAAGCGTTTTAGCGTGAAAACGTTCGTTCAGGTGCTGGAAAAAAAGGGGGAAAGCCGGGAAAAGCAGCCAGCATTTTTCCTCTTCCAATTTTAAATGCTCGAGGAGTAAACTTTTACTCCCCCCAACCCTACGCCAAAAGGCGGGGCGGGGGGGTGTAATTTCCTTGTAGTCAACTCGAAATGCTCTCAAAATGCATTTGCATGCAGCCCCCTTGCTGGCTTTGGCTTTTCCATTTGCCGCTTGAGGTTGCCATGGCGTATGCGTAATATTAGTTTTGGCGTGCGAAAAGATCTCATGGCAAGCGCAAGAAAATAAAAAGGAAAATCAAATAGAAAACTTGTTAAAAAATGAGCCACAGGGAGCAGCAACAGCAACAGCAACAACAACAGGCTGTGGCAGTGGCAGAGTTGTGGAAAAAGCAGGGAAAAAAGCCACGGCGAAAAACCGCAAAACAAAGGCCCCGCGGCGGGGAGGAGGGACACAAAAAATGTTGGGCAGAAAAAAAATGTAATTAAAACTTATTATTCGTAAACTGAAGTAAACATATTTTGTTTCGCGAAATGGAACTTTCATTAAACGGTAGCCGATGCTGGGAAAAATGCAAATTAGGTAGCTTTTAAGGTTGAAGATTTTCAGGAAAATATATGGAAATAAATTGGTAAAAATAATCTCTAAATCAATGGGAAAATCTTAATTAAGAAACTTTATTTTTTCATAAACTTAACAAACCATAAATCCCTTAGAGCTGTTCAATCAAATGTTTATTTTTTTAAAAGCTGATCGCATGTCAGGTCCCTAAACTTTTATATATCTCAATTCAATGTCCGATTTCTGCCGTCCCCTTTCCCTGTTTAACCAGCTGTGGCCATTCCTTGTTATTCAGCAATTCGAGTTGATAAATTTGTCTGATTTGTGGGCGACTTTTTTCCCCCATTTTCCCTTTGTTACTTTTCTTTTTAACGGGTTGCCAACTAATCCATCCCTTGGTCCACCCTCTCGGTTTTTTGCCTTTTCTCCGCCGAACACTTAATTCATTCGCAATATGCTGCCAAAATCTCAGTTGGCAAGCCACTAACTCATCTTCCCCTAATTTTTCCGCTTTTCCAGCTTTTCCCAACTCTGGCTCTCTCTCTTTTTTTCCCAATTTGATGCTGACGACGTGGAAAAATGTTTGGTAATTATTCGGAATTTGGATAATTACAATGGCGCCTTCCTAAACCGTTGCAAATGATGTAGCACGAAAATTTCTTAAATTTTTGCCAACATTTTCATTTTGTTTTTTTTTTTTTCGAAATGACAATCGCAAAAAGGGGGAAAGGGGACCACAGAGGGATAAGCCATATGCAGCCGCATAATTTTGCGGTTTGTTTCCAGTTAGCAAACCGAAAGTGAGGCCAAATGTTAGAGATGTGCTTGCTTAATAATGTGTGAAAAAGCATTAACTTTTGGGCGTATTTCCCACATTGTTTGAGTTAAAATTCGACTGTTGTTGTAATAACATTCAATTTCTGTTAGCTTGTCTTTATAAAAAGTCTATTTTCGAATTTAATCTGCGTTGTTAACAACGTCGATATCCAACCAACTTGCTAATTAATTTCTTATTTCAATACAATTCAATAAATCCCTAATTGGAGTACTTCACCAATCGTTTCAACAACACAAACAGCCAGCTAACTGGATAAACATATTCATTTTCAGCTCTATTAATTAGGAATGTTTTATTTTTGATATCAGTAAACCAATAACCTCACTTCCAGTTGGAGTACTTCACCAATGGTTTCAACAACACAAGCATCTAGCAAACTTACTGAACATTTCCTTCTACAGCTCTATTAATTAGGTCTGCTTTATTCTTGATAATACAAATCCTAGATCATCACTCTCATTTCTAATTGGTGAACTTTACCAAGAGTTTCAACAACACAACGAATCCAACTAACTGACTCTTTATAGCCTGTGTCAGCTTCATCAATCAAGACAATTCTGGTTGTAATAGCAGTAATCTTATATCATCGCTCCCATTAGTAGTCAATAAACTTCACCAATGATTTCAAAAACACCAACATCCTGCCAACTGACTTATCATTTCACTTCCCATCTCGATTAATTAGGACAAGTCGGGTATTAATATCAGTTTGCCATAACTCTGCTTTCATCTCTAGTAGTTGGTGGTGTTCACCAATGGATTCACCAACCCACTGAACTGGACTGGAATGAGTGGACTGACTAGCTCACATCATTCCCGTCAGGCTCATTCTCATCTCGCTCCGCTCCGACTCGTCTCATCTCTTCTCTTCTCGTCTCGTCTCACATTTCAATTGTCCGGCAGGCGATTCATTCGTTTATTCGCCATTCCTGACTCGGCGAGTAAGTGTGTGTGTGTAAAGGGTGTGCGAGTATGCGAGTGTGCCAGTGTGGGGGAATATGTGTGTGGGTGCGGTTTAAGCCTCATTTCCTTGCACTTCCGTTTCTGGCATATGAGCAGAGAGATAGTGGCTTAACCCGTCCCATCCCGGAGCAACCTTAACCCCCGGACAGTCGGAATGGCAATGGTAAACTGCTCTTTGGGTTGTTGCCTCTTTTGGCCTGCTGAAAAATGCAAAACTTTCATTTGCACTCGGTGCTCGTTAGCCAGACAGAGATGCAGCTACTCAGGAGCGAAAGGGAGAGAGGGAGAGGATGAGGGCAGGCCTTTCGGTCGTAGTCCTGGCCTTTAACTTGGTTAGAGTCCGGTTAGGAGCCGAGGCTATCCCGTTTAGCATTGCCCAGCAATTTATTAGAGTTTTGTTTTGCTTTCCTGCCTTTGTACCATGTATACTCCATGCATACATATATCCCCTCGCTCCTCGCTTCTCTCTCTTTCTCTCTTTTTTTTTTTTTTGTTAAAAGTCTCTTGAATTGCATAAGTAAATAACGCACGTAAATGCATTTTTGCACAACAAAAAACAACAGCAGCAGGCAGCAGCAGCAGCAGGAAAGCAGGCAAGATTTCCTGGTTCCACTAAAAACACTGAAAACTCTAAATTAAACAACAACAAAAATGCTGGGGAAAAATAAGAGTGAAACACACACAGCGAAGGAAAAATAAGTTGGCATTGTAACAGCTGAGAAAATACAAGCACTAAAACCCACATCCTTTCTAGGGAGTGTAAAGGAATGATACTAATAAAAAGAGGAATTTTAGGGTTTCATATTTAATATTAAATATTTAATTTGGTAAGCAAATTGTTACTTAAAATAATACTAATAAAAAGAGAAATTTTTTGGTAAAATATTTAATGAGAGATATTTAAATTAAAAGAATTTAAAAGTATTTCGAGAGGAAAGAAATCATAAATATTTAATTTAGTAAGCAAATTGTTACTATTATTCAGAGCAATATGTTTTTATATCGAGAGAAAGTTTTTTAATTATAAATATTTAATTTAGTAATTAAAAAAGGAATGATACTAATAAAAGGAGGAATTGTGGGGTATAATATTAAATGAGAAATATTTAGTTTAGTGAGCAAAAAGCTACCATTATTTTGAGGAATTTATTTTTATTTCGAAAGTAAAATATTTAATTATAAATATTTAATTTAGTAAAGCATAAAGCTAACCCAAGAAAGAATGTGTTCTTAAAGTTCTCATTTTGATTTTAATGTTTCTAATTTAATTTGGCTTTTAAAATCCTTTAATTCCTTTTAAAGATTATAGTTAAACCTAAAGAAATATATTCTATTAAATCCCTTAAATCCTTTTCGAGATTATAGCTAAACTTAAAGAAATATAGTACCTAATCTTTAGGTATTAAAGAGACAAATGTTTCCAGTATTCTATTGTCGTTTTAAGGATAATTGTTTTTGTGGTTACACCAAGCCGAATTTCCCAGACAAATTTCGGACAGCCCTTTTTGCAGGTGGAACTCTCACCTAACTCTCTCTCCACCTCTCTCTTTCTAACCCTAAATCCACCGCATTTCGTATCCTTTTTCTAGGGGTGCACAAGTTCCAGAGGTTTGCCGGAATTTTCCTGGCCAGGCCACAAAACAATTTTACGAAATATATTTAATACACAAGTTTGCTTAGTGCTCTGTTTGGTTCGTACTGGATTTTTACTATTTGTATTTGTATTTTTGTTTGGATTTCCCCCCCTTTGTCCCTGGCAGAACCAAACATGCAACACAGCAGGACAGCAGGAGGACACAGAAAACTTCTCGTTTGTCGACGTTTTTTCCCTTTTTTTTTTTTTTGGCAACTGTTTGCGACTTTAAAGTTTTGCATGTGTCATAAAACACCATTTTGCCGGCTCTGTCGGCTTCTTTCGTTTTCATCTGGTGTTTTCTTACTGACTTTCTTTGCTTCCACACTTTCTTTTTTGCTCTCTGTTTCTCCTTCTCTCTCTCTCTCTCTCTCTCTCTTTTTTTTTGTGATTTCCTTTTTGTGACATTTTCGCTTACATGCTGGCAAAACAATGTGTCGGCGGAAAATCGGAATTGGGGGGGAAGAAGTGTAACGGCATTGCACATGCAAAAGTTTGCCATTTTTTTTTTTTTGTTTGTGTCGGAAGGCATCTTTGGCTTTTTTCGGGGGGGGGGGCGGACGCTTGGCATACTTTTAGGCGGAAACTGGACTTAATTGATTTGCAAAGTGGAACGCAAAGCGGCCGGCGATCAAAAGGAGAATGTAACAAACACGAGAGAGAGCGCCAAAGAAAATCCCATTGCAGGCGGGCAGCATCTATGGGAAATTTGTGTCGCAATTTGAATTTACCTGCTCTCTTTTTTTTTCCTCTCTCTCTTTTTATTGTGTGTTCTTGCGAGCCTGTGTGTGTGTGTGTGTGTGTGTGTGTGTGTCGTCTCTGGCCAACACACAGACAATGCAGGTATGCAAACTATGGCTGGCAAAATGTTGGCAAAACGGTTCGGTTCAGTGGCGTCCTGGTTCCCAGCAGCAGGAGCAGCAGCACCAGCGGCAGCATCCTATTTCTCTCATCTCAGTGGCTCACCTGGCCCAAAATAATCAATATTTCTTCGCAGGTGACTCAAATTAACAAGGGATCCCCGCCCCCAAAAGGTTCAATTTAAAGTGGTTCGGTTCAATGGTTCGATTTATTTCGCTTCCCCTTTTTTGTTGCTAGCCCCGAATAATTGTGCAAAACTTGCAGGTTCTTCAATAAATAAATAGAAGTGTGGAAGTCGCTGAGCTTTGGGTTTCTTTGTATTTTAAAAAATGTATTTAACAAATAATTTTGATAATAATAACAATGATAAATAATAATAATAAATAAACAAATACATAAAAAAAATTGATGAAAATAATAATAATAAATAATAAATATAAATAAACAAATATATAAAGGACAAATTTTAAAGAGGGTTTTTTTTCGATAATAAGATCTTTGATCTTTTCAGGAAATAAAAATATCGATATATCGAAATTGTATCGAGATATTGTAAAAAAAACGATTTATGCAGCAAATAACGTATAGGTATCTATTAATGAATATTTGAAAAATTAAAAAACATTTACAATAAATCGATATTCCTAGTGGTATATCGATATATAAATCAATATTTAAAAATTACGATACATATACAATAAATGATACACAATATATCGATATTGTTAGTGGTATATCAATATATAAATAAATATTTAAGAATTACGATACATACACATTAAGTCGATAATCGTAAGGATATATCGATATATAAGATAATAAATAAAAATTACGATACATTTACAATAAATCGAGCATATTCGTGGTATATTGATATATAAATTAATATTTTAAAATATTGATGCATATTCAATAAATCGATATTCTTAGTGGTATATCGAAATATAAATTATTATTTTCAAATTACAATACATATAAAATATATCGGTATTCTTAGTGGTATATGCGACCATTATAATCTGAAAATTAAACATATTTTGTAAAATGTTCGATAGTAACATCAATATTTTAACATTATTCTTTGATATTTTATAGCTTGATAGTTTTAATTTTTATTTGCTAAAATTGGACAAATAATTTATAAAAAGTCTTGTTCATCATCAACTGTCGAGTCAATCTGGCTACATTTGAATGTTTCTAAAAAAAAATATTTAAACTCGGACCACGAGTATTCTGCTTACTAGGTCTAAATATTTTAAAAGCCATTTTAATACTTCATCATTATTATAGCAATCCCCATTCAATAACCCTTCGCCTTTAGTGGATTGAGCCAATAAGGACTCCCCAACACGCCTCGCAATCCTTGATCAGCACTCACACTTGGTAGTTAGAAGCTTGAAGCTTGGAGCTTGAAGCTTGGAGTGTGCGGCTCAGTGGTTCAGCGGTGTTCCGGCTCAGTTCCAGTTCGATTTCGCTTTGGCCCGCCCCAATCGATTTCCCGCTGCTTGGAAAAAGAGCAGCGCAGCCGAAACTGAGCCAGAGATCCACTGCCACACCTCCCACACCTCGCCCCCTGCATAATTTTGTGGCATGCAAAATGCAACAGCTACAATTCTAATGCCGCTCGACCGGGGCAAGGGACTATGGACGGGGGACTTGGGAAAGCAATCTGCAAATGCTTTGTTGCCAAAGCATTATTAAACTGGCATTTTCATTTCTGCCACACACGCATACACACTCACACTCACACTCGCACACACACACCATATACAGAGATAAGCAAGCATACATACATACATACATACATATGTTCGTCCTGCAGGAAGTGCAGGGGGACTCGGGACCCTCTGAGGACTGCGGGAAATCCTGCATTCCACATTTGAATTTGAAGTACACAGCTCCAGGCGGCTCTCAGTCAGATTCACTTTTAACAGGTTTAAACACGTCAAAATTGTACTGTACTGTGTGCATTTTCTTGGCCAGTGTGACCAAATCTCCAATGGAAGCGTGCAAAAGCATGAATTTTAAATAAAGAAACAATTAATGAAGCAAATTTGAGAATTTCCATTTTCTCAATAACTTTTTTATGATATAAATTTAGTTTACATTAAATAAATAAAGAAACAGTTAATGAAGCAAATTTGAGAATTTCCATTTTCTCAATAACTTTTTTATGATATATATTTAGTTTACATTAAATAAACAATAAAAAGTATATTGATTTATGAATCAATATTTTAAAATTACAATCAGTCAGATTCCTTTTAACAGGTTTAAACACGTCAAAACTGTACTGTGTGAATTTTCTTGGCCAGCCAGTGTGACCAAATCTTCAAGGGAAACGTGCAAAGACACGAATTTTGACAAATTAGAATTTTTCCGTTCTTACAATTATCTTTTTTATGATGTTTATTTAGTTATAATTTAGTAAACAATAAAATTTAATGCAATTATTTTAAATTAAAGCTAGAAAAAACAAGGAGCAAACATTTATTCAAAAAATGTCAACCCACAAAAAAAGAAGAGACAACGCATCTACATCATTATGGAGTCTGTAGGTAAAGCACAGCGCCAGATATAGATGCAGCTATATGGCCAGAACACTGGCTCTTCATCATGCTCTTACAACAACAACAACAAGAACAAATAATAATAAAAAAAAAATAGGGAGAAAAATGGCGGGGGGAAAAAAACACACGGGCAGAAAAGCAGCAGAAAAATAATAATAATGCGCTCGAGTGGAAAACGTAGCCCAGCAACAAAGTAGAATTTCCTTTACATTTCTTTGTCGCTATTGTTGTTGTTGTTGTTGTTATTGTTGTTGTTATTTTGCAGATGAGTATGTGGCTATATCCCAGATTCCAACCAAAAAAAAAAAGAAAAACTGCCACCCATCCCACCATTTTCCGTGTGATGAGCGCTATTGATAATGTTATATCCCCCTTGGAATCCTTGGCTGCGCTTTTATTGTTGCCTGCAGCGCTCCTTGTTCGCTCTTCTTATTGTTGCTATTTGCGTTTGCTATTCTTGTTATTGTTGTTGTTGTTGTTATTATTATCCTGCTGCACTGCGACAACATCAACAATTGCAACAACACCAACAAAAGCAGGAACAGAAGCACGAACAGCAGGAGCATCAGGAGCAGCAACATCATCATATGCAAAATATTGTTTTGTCTTTTGCCCTAAAAGCATAATCAAAATGAGATACTTATATCAGCTTCGCCATTTTCCACGAGGGAAATAACAAATTTAATTTAATAAAGAAATGCATTTCCCCCATCAAGATAATGCCAGGAGTTGCGAGATTATAAAGGTTGTTCCCGGGGCATTATTAAAAAATCAGATCAGAAGAGTATGTCCTTGAAAGAGATTGCAGTTTAAAGGTTGATAGAATCTACTTTAAGGGAAATAAATTTTTATAAAAATATATTAAAGAAGAAATGCAGGATTACTTATGACAATAACTAAGAAAAATAAGAAAAAGTTTAGGATTTTAATAAGCTGTAAATATCTTTAGAAGAAATTAAAGGAAATATATATTATATTGGTTTAAAAGTCACTTATATTTATACATTTTAAAAATTTTTAAGCAACTTATAATTCAATGGAATTTTGTTGGTTTTTTTAATAAGCTGTAAAGATTGTTACAACAAATTAAGAGAAATATATATTATATTGGGTTAAAAGTCACTTATATTTATATATTTTTGAAATGTTTTAACAACTCACAACTCACATTGGAATCTTGTTTGTTTTAACCATTTTCCTGGAATTTTGTAATATCTTAGGCTTACTTCTAATGTTTCTTTAAAGCCTAAATTTAAATTTTATTTTAAATATAAAAACTTACTCAGCTTACTTCTAATGTTTCATTCAAAGCATACATTTAAACTTAAATATTTAAATTTACTTACTCAGCTTGTTCTAAAATTTTGGGAACTTTAACAGCTAGTTCTCCGAAACTTTGACTATTTTAAACCTATATTTCTTAATATTTAAATATTTTAATATCTAATAAACTAAATAAACTTCTCGGATTTATTTAGAATTTAAGAAATTTTAAGCTGCTATTTCCCTTGAATTTGTTTAATTTTCCAAACCCACTTTTAATGATAAATTTGATTTTCTTCTAATAATTTATAGAGAACTTACCCAAACACACTTTTAACAATTCATTTGAAATTCTTTTAATAATTTAAAAGAACTTTTCCAAACTCACTTCTAATAATTAATTTGAAATATTTTTTTAATATCTTTTCTGCTTTCTGCTTTTCCTATAACTCTCTTCTATATTATTTGCCATTTTCTTGTGCATTCTTCTGGTCAAAGTGATTGCTTTCTCGCCAGGCGGCTGGCCAGTGCAAAAATACCATAAATCTTGTAATCGTTCTCTGCTTTTCCACCGTGAAAGCGAACTACGAAAAAAGTTTTCCTATAATCAACGCGTAATATTCAAAACCCATTTTTTGTACTTTCTTCTCTTGTGTTTTTTTGTTGCCAGATTTACGATATCTATGGCTGGCTCTCTTGGCTTTTTCTTTGACTTTGCTACCAATTTCTTTTGCCTGATTTCCCTGCGCTTGGAGTCTTGTGTTTTGTTTCATTTTTTGCTTTCCTCGGCTTCTTTTTTTGTTTGAATATTTCTTTCATTTTTCCTTTGGTCTCCATTATTTTGTATTTTGTATTCCCTTGCGCTCGATTTGTGTGCATCCAAAAGGGGAGCAGGGGGGAGAAATCGGTGGCAAAATGGGTGTATAAGTGGGTGTGCGGTGTGTGGTGTGGTGCGGCTTGTGGGTTGTGGCTTGTGTGTGTGTGTGTGTTACCATAATACGCTTTATCAAGCACAGAGAACTGAGAACTGCCAACGTCGTCAACTGGCGGAAATGTCTTGGTCTTTATCTATATACAAATATATATAGATATATATATATAGATATATATCTGTTATATTGATGATGGTCCATCAGTTGGAAACTGAGAAACTGGAATCCAAATGATTTTACTATATATATATATTTATTCCCTCGACTTTTTACCATTTTAATTGGCTCACATTCGCCTTTTTCCGATTCGCGATCTTGTTTCTCATCCTTTGCAATGCAGGAAATGAGATAGCTGCGGGGATTGATGGGGGAAAATGTATCCCTTCTTGTATCCTTGCAGCCACGCTGATTGGCATAAATTTTAATTAAGCCTCAAGGAAACCGTCACCCTCAAAAACCAACTTCCGCCAGTTGGTCAAACCAAAGCGGAGTGAAGTGGAAAAGTGGGCGGCATCTGTAACATTTCCATTTCCCTCAGTTCTCAGAAAGGGAATTGCGTAAGAAAATCCGATGAGCAAACAATGAATTGCAATTTAAACCCAAAGCTGCGGGACAACAATTGCTATTGCAGGGCCGAAGAATCAATAGTGGACTTAATCAGTTGGCCAGGGGTGTTGGGCTTTGAAATTCAGTGGGAAAATTATTACAAGATTAATCATTAGGGCAATACAGAAAGGAAAAATATAGTCGGGTTTTAAAAAAAATAACTAAAAATCTATAAAATCTAAAAAATTGTTGAAAAGCTATTCGTTGTTTTGTGAAAAACAATCGATAAAAGACTTAATCGCGGTGCTTTAAATTTTAGCTAAAAAAATATAAACAAATAATTGAGAACTAGAAAAGGACGGGGCTTAACAGAAAGGGATACGAATTTGTCCTATATTTTCATTATTCTTTCATTTATAAGTTCATGCATTCGACGTTATCGAAAGGATACAGAATCGATACAATCGGTACAGTGTTCTCTTGCTTAGAATTGAAAAAAAGAAGAATAAAAAAAGGTGCATTTTTTATCAAGAAATACGAAAACATGCAAACCTCTTGGAACCGAAGTTTGTACACCCTTCCGAATTTAAACACATTTCATTATAAGATGTTATCAATATTATTGAACGGATACAAGGGCAGGGATGTCTTCCTTAGAATCGATATAAAAGAAGCATTTTGTTATTACGTTTTCATCAAAAAACATGAAAGGACGCAAACCTTGGGAGACCAAAGTTTGTGTACCATTCCAAAGCGAAAAACATCAATTTAATTAATGAACTAATTATTTTTATAAATAATATACAAATATTTGTTAATCTTTTTAACATTTTAATTATAAAACTAAAAATATAGAAGTAAACATTTATTTTCTCTGGACATAATTAGATCGACTCGGCTGTTAATGCTGATGAAAAACAACTTTTTCAGCTCCTTACAAACTGCTGACTTAAATTATAATACTTTTCTAAGTATATAAAAAATACTCAATGATGATGGCAAATCCGGTGTTCCAAAAAATCTTTCGGCTAGATAAACATCAAGCTTCACGAAAATTGTGGCCACAATGTTGAAAGACATCTCCATCCGGCTCTCCTCTAAATATTCATTTAAAATGTTGCGTAGTGCCCGAAATAGGGGGGGAAATTGGGGTTGGAGCTAAAGGAGCTGGGGGGAGTGACTGCGCCAAAAAGGGTGGGCTACGTTTTTTGGTTCACGTTCGCGAGGTAAAAACGTTTTACGATGAACTCGAATTGATATTTTTGCAGCAAAACGAATTTTTGAATGTGCTTCGCTTCCTTTCACCATCTCTCTATCCCGCACCTTAACCCTCCGCCATCTTATTGATAGCTAAGCACAGTGGTTCTTGTTCAGGGAAACTTTTAAGGAATTCAAATTTAAATTTGATTTTTTCTAAGAATTGCTAAATTACTGAATACTATTTTGAATAATTAAGAAGATAGCCAACAGTTTTCAAATTGAAAAGTAAACTCCTGATTTTATATTTAATTTTCTCTGGCCCAGTGTGCAATGTCTCCGGTACGTGCTGGCAGAAGACACGGCTTGGGGGATGGGGCAGGAAGGAGCAAGGAGCAAGGAGGGAAATGGTGGAGCAAGGATGCCAAGTGGGGCGGGGCCCCACTTCGTCGATAAGGACGCACCTGCTCCGCCTGCGGCTTTCTGCGCTTCTCGATTGAATTTCCAGCGCTGCAGCAGCCTTTCGCCGAAATCATCATCGTCATTGGGTAGCAGCTGCCAGGCATTTTTTAATTTAAAGCTGTGAACGCTCAACAGCAACTGCAAAAAAAAATACAATAAAAAAAAATAAAAGGGAAGAAGAAAAAATGAAGCAGATAAACGAAATATATAGCAGACTTTAAGGGGCTTAAAGCGCTGCATGTGCAACACACGGAGTATGCGTAATATAATTTTAAATGCGCGCACACTTTCCACTAAATGCTTCTCCCACTCACTCTCTCTCTCTCTCTCTCTCTTTCATTGCAGGTAAATATTGGCAGCAAATATTTGAGCTACGCTCTTGTCTCCGGCACAATCGACTGAGGAAACTGTCACGCCCAGATTGAAAACTCCCACTGCTACCCAGTCCCTCCTCCTTTCCCCATTTTCCATTTCCCATTTCCCACTCCCCATTTCCCATTTCCAGTTGCAATCGCCGGGGCTTATTCACTTGTGAGTAAAAGTTGGCCAGAGCCAAAAGCAAACTTACCCCCCACCCCACCCGCTGGCAAAGAAATGAGGGGATAATGTTAGATGGAGCATGTAGCATAAAGCGGGAAAAGCTGCCAGGGAAATGGGGCCCAGTCTCCGTTCAAACAGCAAAGACATTGAAAAGGATTAGAAATATGTCATCGGACGGGTGTGCGTGATGTTTTTCATGCCAAGAGGAGAGGTTTTACAAAAAAAGAAAAACGAACAAAAAATAAGGTGACCAGGTCTCTGAAAAATGCAGGCAGTCTCGGAGAGCTTGTTGGAAAATTAAGTAAATGCTCGAGCTATTTAGTGTTCAATAAATGCCATTTTCATCCAACTAACAAGTTGTATTTAAATACATTTTTTAATTAACAAATTTTTAGTTGTTTACAAAAATCCATTAAAGTAACAGTGTGACCATTGTTGTAAAATACGCAATTAAGTCACTGCTTAAGTGCCCAATAAATGCACATTGAATCTCACTAAAACGTTTTATTTTATACGTTTTATTTACAACATTTTGGTTGTTTACAAAAATCCATTAAAGTAACAGTGTGACCATTGTTGGAAAAAATTCAATTAAGTCACAGCTTTTTATAACAAAATGCAGGCAATCTCTGAGCTTGTGAATATTAAGTTAATGCTCGATTTATTAAGTGCCCAATAAATGCACATTTTATCTCGCTTAAAAGTTTTAATTAAATACCTTTTTTAATTTACAAAATTTTAGTTGTTTACAAAAATTCATTAAAGTAACAGTGTGACCATTGCTGTAAAAATGCAATTAAATCACTGCTTTGTATAACACTATAAACAATAATTTAATTGTGCAAAAAAATCAAAACAAACGCTTGTTAATAATCCCTATTCTCCCAGCTATTTTCCTAACTTAATTTGTTTATGCATTTTTAAACCTGAAAGGTTGGCAAAGTAATTCTCCTTTGCACTTTCCATCTTTCTAGTGTTTGTATTCTCTATTTTTTCACCACTAAGAGAGCATCAACTTCTGCGACTTGTCAACACCGCATCCTTTTTTTCTTTCTCACTTTTGCTCAGTTTCTTCTTGTTTCATCTTTGCTTTGTTGTGCTCATCCCATTTCTCTTCTCTTCTTCTTTTTTTTGTGCCGTTTTGCATGCTGACAAAAAAAAAAAATAAGGAAAACAGAGAAGACATCCTCAAGTTTTCAGTCCCTGACAGTCAAAGGGATTGAGGGATTTAAGGGGCAAAGGCGACGGCCGTGTGTCAATAGCAGAGGTTCCACCTCATCAAACAGTTGGCGGTGGTGACCCACATGCCACATGCCACATTCCCGCATTCCACACACACACACCACCCACTCCCACACATACGCACTTGTCCCGTTTAAGTGCATAAAAAGCCCCCATGCACTGCCAGGGGTTAAGTTCTGCACGCCATAAAACTTGCGCTGCTTGCAGTGGGTTAAACGCAGGGCAACACATGTCACAGGCAGCTTGTAAGTGTCAAATTCGATTGCCTAAAACAACACCGAAAACAATTGGTTGAAAAGTATAAGAGATGACAGTCAGAAGATCAAACGATAAATATATCGATCTTTAAATAAGCTTTTCCTAAGTATGCATATTTTTATAAAACTGATAACTTAATATTTAGCTTGCTATTAACTTCCCTAAGTTATTGCTATGTTCTAGGGGTTTTTTCATCAGGAGAAAAATTCCGATTTGATATATTGAGAAAAAATATCTCCTTATATTATATATCGAAAATTTTATATAATTTGATATATCAAAATGTTAAATACGTATTTAAAAACATCAAATATTTCTTCTTTCTGAATTATTTGCTTTATTAATTTAAAATATCAAATAGAATATGGATTTAAATAAAAGATCGACCACCAAACTGATAAATCGATATTTTCTAGTATTTCTTGTTATTTCGATAACATTTTAACACTCTGAATGTGTTTTCATCGTTTTTGATATGACTCCAATCATATAAGTAGTATTACCTTTTTTAAGGCTTATCCCTTTGATATATCGATATTTTTTAGTATTCCTGGGTGGTATAAACTGATATATTCTCCGGAATGTTATTATTCCGATGACTTCTTAACACAATGTATGTGTTTTCTTTGTTTTTGATGTGACTTCAATCATATAAATATTATTACCTTTTTAAAGGCTTATCCCTAAGAATTCTAATTAAATATATATCTTCAAATAATCCTTAAAAACCATTAAAATGCAAAATAAATCCCAGTTGTTTTCCCTGTACAAAAGCAAGAAATCCCCCAAACAGCAAGTCCCTCGCTCACTTCCAGCATCTTTCATCTCGGCAGAAAGTTTTCCTCGACGCTTTCCTCGTTCTTTTTTCTTCTTGGTCGCCAAATAAAAGTCTTTCAAATGCCACAGTGCGGTGCACCTGAGACAGGGATACAAATAGAGAGAGAGAGAGGGAAAGAGAGAGATGGGTAAAAGACAAGAAACCGCCGTGACACTTGTTACGCGATGGGCTACGTGTTAAACGCATTTCCGCCACTTGAAAGTTTCGCTAAAGCTAACCAAAAAAAAAGAAAGGGGAGAAAAGAAAAGAGAAGGGGGAAAAAATACAGAAAAAAAGAGACGAAAGAGACAGTACGAGCAAAGAGAGAGAGACAGAGTCGCTGGGATTTGAAATAGATGGCAAGCGAATCCTTGGAGCTTTTGGCCCAAAGTGCATGTGGGATTTGAACTTTGATGCAGTTGGCTGTGATGCACTGATTGCCGGCTTTATTGAGTTGCGGTCACCGGTGCGGAGTGAGAAGCCGGGCCAAAAGAGAACACAGTAGAGAAAGTGACAGAGAGAAAGAGGGGGGGATAGATATCTCCAGAGAGAACAGCGAATTGAAGCTGACTAAAGCCAAAGCGAAATGAGTCCCCAGAGTGCACGTAACCGAAATAAAAATTGCCAAAAGTAAAAAGCTTAAAGCGCTTACATCAATTGGTGAACCAGAAACTATTTGGCACTAAATTTGTTAATTAAAAATGCTTTTAGAAAGTGTCGAAATTGTTTAAATAAAATATATATTTTACAAAACAAGTATTGTCGAATTTAAACAGACATTTTCTAGTAAAGAAAATAAGGCCTAAAATGTAATGAATTATTTAAAGATTGTGTTAAAGAATATAAAGTGTTCAAATTATTAAATCTTTAAGCTTGTGGCATATTTTTTGTTAAGCCCTTAACTTAATGCCACAATATGGCCCCCCAAAAAACCCACAAAAACTCAACTCAATGCCGCAACTCATTCTTGGCCACATTACGCATACGCCGCGTGGGCTGTCGTTAAACATTACGGTGCACTTTTTAACTGCTGATACCGGGCAAAAACTCAACTTAATTATATTTAATGAAAATATATAAAAAAAAAAGAGAGCTTTAGCGGGTCCGAGGTGCCCTTTGAGCCAAAAAGAATCAATATTTGCGACAATAAATACTGGCAGTAGGAGCAGCAACAGCAACAGCAACAACTGCAACTGGCAGTAACTGCTGCTGCAACTGCAACTGCAACTGCAACTGCTGCTGCTGCAACTGCGGTTTACGACCCATGATCCGCCATGCGGTTCGTTTACGGCTGCTACGAAAACTGTTTTCCACTTTGGTTTCCAATTCGATTCGCTGGACTCTGTCACTTTTCTTTGACGGATATCCAGTTGCCGTGTTTTTGAGGCGTGTTAGCGGAGATCTTGTTTCACAGGAAACATGGATTTTCCATTTCATTTCAGAAAAAATGCAAACCAGAAACATGGTTATTAATAAAAGGCACCGCAAAAATTAAATGTTTATCCGAATTTTATTACTTTTTATAGATATTTTCAAGTATTTTTTATATTTTAAAATCAAAATGAACATAAAATACTTGTTTCTTTCAGTATTTCGCTGGCAATCAATTAAAAGAGATATATTTAAATATGAAAATAAAAAAAAGTAATCAAGGCTGGCGAGCCATGAAAATGCAGCCACCGTTGGCAATTTCCCAGCCATTTCTTTTTCCGACCCTTTTCCCTCTCTCTCGTGTGTGTGTTTCACTTGGGCTTCCCTTTTTGCCGCTGGTTGGCCAAGTGGCGTATACGCATTATTGTTGCCATATTTCTGCTGGCCAGGATACACACCTCCCGTTCCCCCGTTCCCCTGATCCCCGCTCATACCTGGCGCGGCTGAACGTGTGCGGCGGAATGACAAAAATTGTCCCCCAATGGCAGTTGTTGTTGCAGGTTTGCAGGTTGCAAGTTGCTCATGTTGCTACTGTTGTTGTTGTTGTTGTTGTTGCTGTTGTGTAAAGGAGAGGTTTTTTGTGCAACTATTATTGTTGCCACTGCTGCAGTTAACTGCTGCTGCTGTTGCTTTTGCTGTTGCTGCTGCTGCTGCTGTTGCTGCTGTTGCTGCTGCTGCTGTTGCTTCCCCTACTGCCCCTGCTGCTGCTGTTGTTCTTGCTGCGGCTGCTGCTGTGCCTTTGTCGCCATTCTTTGCCTCAGCTTTTGTTGCTGTCGCTGGCGTTGCTCCTGTTGCTCCTGTTGCTCCTGTGGCTGTCGTCCCCAAAGCCCTTGTTTTATGATAATTCTCATGTTATTATGCACAACTTTATTATATTCTCGCCCTGTTCATTTAGTTGGCACGTTAATTTAGTTTTCCAGCTAAATATGTGCATATAGTTGTGGTTTAAACTAAGCATTTGATTTATATATGGCATTTATTTTATAATAGTATTCATAAAATATTAAAATATTTGTTTACCTTATCACTTAGAAGCCTGAAAAGATGGAAATTAATAATCATTTACTTCTGATTAGTAATTTTTATTATCCTATTTTTTAAGAATCAAAAGTAAAACATAGTTTTCAAAGCCACAGCATATCGATCTATCCCTCTAAGCAGTCCTTAATATATATTTTATTTAAGTTATTATTCCTTTTTATTAATTAAAATTAATGCACATTTTAAGTAAGACACTTGAGCCTTTAAACCATTAATTAAACATCTTTTTAATTAGCATTTTATTGAATTTTATTGAAAGTTACCGCCGCAGTAACTGTTGCTGCCGAAGTGATTAAACAATTTCATTAACTTTTCTATCTGCAAAACCCCTGGCAAAGTCAAATATTATTAAAATTTATGAGAGAGCCGCCGCAGACCCTCCTTCCCCCCCCCCCCTTTTCTGGGGAAAGTTTTCCCTCAAAGGGGGGAGGGGTGGGGAAAATTTGAGCCCTTGAGACGAACTGCTGCTTGCCTTAATGGTGCAAAAAAGTTCAAATAGCAAAAACAACAACACCAAGAGTTTCCCTACAAAAGGCATTTGTCAGCTCCTCGAGCAGGAGAGGGAGAGGGAGAGTTAGAAGGAGACAGGCTAGAGAGCGAGACGGCTGGCAGGTTATTGAGGTGAGAAAAGCGGAGTAAGAAGCTGAAACAGAAGAGGCAGCTGCCAGGCCAAAGTGCACTTTGAACCTAAAAGCATAAGCCTTGAAGGACGAAGTGAAGAAAAAAAAATATAGGAACCAATTCTCCAACTATGCAGGTGGTTTTTTTTTTTTGTTTGTTGTATTCCTGCTGCTCCTGGCCTAGTCTCTCACTTGCATCTCCTCTGCCTTTCCTCTCCTCTCCCATTCTGCTCCTCTCCCTTTCTCCTCTCTCCCATTTTTTTTCTCCTCAACAAAGGGAAATTGTTAAATTAAGTGCTTGCCCGAACTGTGGGCGTGCCTAAAAAGTTGCAAGTGCAAGGAGAGAGGGAGAGAGAGAGAGAGAGCAAGGGAAAAAACCATAAAAAACATAAGAACCTGAGAAGCTGAAGGGAAATTCTCAACTATGTAGTATCAATGCCATAAATACCCTCTTCAAATGATTGAAAACTTGAAGAGAGAAGAAGTCTTCAAATGATTGAAAACTTAAAGAGAGAGGAGAAGTCTTTTTTCATTGTGCAATAGCTGCACGTGATAAGTTTTTATATTGCTTTGGGGAATGGTCTTATATATATTTTAATCTTTTTGAAAGGAAATAAAATAGAATAGGATTTTTTAATAATATAAAATAGTACTTTTTTATTATTTTAATCTTACTTTATTTACAATTAAATTATATAAGATGAATTAAATTAGTTTCTTTAATTCTATGATGTCGTTGATGCTTTTATAGAATTATGAGTCTTGAAGGGTATCTAAGTGAAAACGAAAAATTCAAAGAGTGAAAGTTTTCCATTATTTACACACTAATACACATGCTAACACACACACTAGCACAGACACTAACACACACTCACACTCACACACCGACTAATCGCAGCAGCAGCGACGTTGACTTTTTCCATTGCCTACTTTTAAGCGACGCTGACTTTGGCTTTTGTAATCAACGCATGCCAGCAATGTGACCTCTGACCCCGCTCATCCCTCTCCACCAGCTTCCCCTCTCTCTCTGTAGCTCCCCCTTTCCCCCTGCACTTGGTAGTGTTTTCATTTTCCGCTGCAAGCATCCCCCGCATCCGTGTGGAAAATTAAATTCACTTGACTATCTGACTGACTGCGGGTGTTTTAGTGCTTCAGGTCCTTGGGTTCAGTTTCAGTTTTAGAAATTTTTTGGCTTAGTTTATTTCTATTCTCAGTGCAAATATTCCTTGCCCGCAGCAGCTCTTGTGTGTTTTATGTGGAAATATTCTGCATTGTTTAATTAAAAGCCGTGGCTGAGTATTACTTTCAGCATTCAGTTGGCTTCTGTGCGGGTTTTTTATTTTATATATTTATTTTACCATGTTTATTTTCACCTATTTAAGATTTTAAATATATATTTATTTGCTTTTGCTTGATATTTCCTTAAGCAATTTTTAGTGATCGATTCACCGAGTGCTGTCAATTTTATTCAGCCTCACTTCCTGCCGTCTCCTGCTCCTGCTTCTGCTCCTGTTCCACTTTCCCACCGCTCTCTCTCTCCCATTTAATCCACCGTCCCTCTTCCTGCCTTTTTTCCATTCATTCAATTTTTTTCCACTTTTTTTCCTCGTCTGCCACTTAATTTCCGCCAAAGTTGGTAATTTGCTCGTTTCTGCCTCTGAAAGAATGGGGATTAAGGATTTGACGTGGAGCTAACAAAAGTGGGGGCGGTGGGCCGGTTGTCTATAACAAAGTATTTGCCGTTTATAGGAAGCGATTGGTAAAGGCAGAAAAAAAAACCAAAAAAAAAAAGCAAGGAGCAGCGGAAAATGCTGAAGCTCAGAGGCTGACTTAGACGGGAGAGTGGGTGTGGGTGTGGATTTGCTTGTAAGAGAAAAGGTGGACACTAAGGAGAGAGAGAGAGGGGGAACATTTTCGAGGGATAAATATCGATATTAAAATTTTTTCCAAGAATATTAAAGGAGGAAAATTGTCTATAATTGCAATTGAATATTTAAACAGGAAACAAATGATAAGAAAACGCGTAAAGCTGCTTAAAAAAAGCGTAATATATCGAAAGTTTGTAATGTTATCGAGACAATAATCTGAAATCACTAATGAAATCCTAATAAAATATAGAATTTTTTTAAGGAACGTTAAATAAATAAAGAGATATAAATAATGCATTGATATAAGAAGTGAAAATCGATATTTTTATCAATATTGTAGCCTTGCGATGCACTCGATATTTTGTTTCATGTATCGGACCTAAATAATCGAGAACATAAAAAATTTAATAAACTTGTTTGACGATTTTTCAATACCATCAATATGTTAACGTTAATTGCAATTCTTTTTGAATATTAAAATATTCGGTAAATATTCTTAATATTAATTTTTAATGAACCCAATATTTTTATCTATGTAGAATATCGATAAACCTCGATAATAATATACCAAGTACTTCCAAATATATTCCAAACAAACTTATTTATTTACGGAAAAGAAAAAATCTCAAAAGTAGCTTAAACATAGCATTCAAAATCGATAATGCCTTTAATTGTTTAATGATATTTCAATATTTATTAACATACATAATATATGAATCAATATATATCGATAAAGTGCCATCTCTGATATCCGCTGCAGACTCTGCTGACGTCGCCAAATTGAATTGTAATCTTTGTGCCAGCGAGGCTGTATGTGAAGGTGTGTAAAGCGGAAACGGAAGTTTGTTGGAATGCAGTTCGCACAGTTCCTCTTCCACTTCCACTTCCACTTCCGCTTCCTCCTCCACATCCACATCCACTGCCACTGCCTCTTGTAGAGCCGCCACGCCCAACGTTCCAAGGAACGTGGCCCATTATGAGGCCAAAGCCAAAAATGCCAGCCAAGCGCACAAAATCACTTCCGATGAGATTTCAATTTAGCGATTACTTAATTGACACTCAACGTAATGGAACTTTGCCAAAACCCAGAAAGGAAAAAAATAAAAAAAAAAATAAAATAAAGGAGCCAAAAAAGAGGAGGAGGTGGAGGCGTGGCAGGTGTTTGCCATCTTCAAGTTGCTAACTTTGTGCTTTTTTCCTTTGCAATTTTCTATTAATTAAATTTCATCGTAATTGAATTTAGTTTTGCACTCGCAAAAGCCGTTTTGTTTTCACTCATAATAGCAGCTCCAGCTTCCAGGAGCTGAATCCTTGTTGACTTGGACTTGGCCAAAAGTCATTCTTATTGTGAAATCAAGTCCTTGGCGGATTTTATCTTTTGATTTTAAAAGCAAACAAAGGCGGCAGTTGTCTTTTTAAGGCAGTAAATAATTTAATTATTAAAGTTGTTGGAGAAAATGAGAAAGATTTTTGATATGTTCTGATGGTATAAATTGATAAATTTATTAATTAAAATGTTTGAAAGGTGTTTCAATATTTTTCTTAAAAATTAAATAATAAATTAGTTAATGTCTGCAGAGTGGCGATTTCAAATTTAATTTTTAAAGCCTTAAACACGTCTTTTTTATTATTTTTAAATGCTAGCTTAGCAAATGTTCCTTCTGATTTAATAAAATATAGTTATAAATATTTGATGTATAGAAATAAATAATAAATCAATAAGAATGTATTTTTTAATGCCTGGCAAACTTGTATCTACAATTTTTTAAGTGCCAAAGTTCTGTAGAATAAATTATAGCCTTGGGAAACCTTTACCTGATTTTCAAGTGAGGCCCTGAACCCACTTTCGTAGGGTTTCCTTTCCTTTGCTAAATCGACTGAAAATTAAATAAATAAAAAGAGTTGTGTGTGTGTGTGTTTGTGTGTGTGTGTTTAACCGAATAATAAAAACAATAATGTAGCGCAAATTGTGCGCGAATGAATAAAACAAAACGGAAGTGGGGCCATAAAAACTGCGTTTAAACTCGCCAAACTCACGCACACCGCACTGACGGAGGTGGAGGAGGAGGTGGAGTCTGAGGAAAAGAGACAACCAACGAGATGGCAGACAGAGACAGCTAGATACATTGGCTAAATATGCAGCGTCCCAGTTCAGGATGTATAACATTTTATGGGGGACAACGGAAAACTCAGCGGTTTCCTTCCGGCACACTTTTTCCACCAACTTTGTTTTCGGCCATCAGATTCCGTTTGCCGCACTTTTTGACCTCTTTGTTGTTGTTTCGGCTTGCTGTTGGTGGTAATGGTGATGGTGTTGTTGTAGTTGTTGGTGTAATTGTTGTTGTTGCTTTCGCTATTGTTATAGTTGTTGCAGCTGGCAGTTGAGATGGCAATGTGACACGATACGGGGAAAATGAAAATAAAAAACATTTTAGCCACACAATTAGTTTGGCAACAAAAAAAATAGAGATAGGAAAATGTGTGTGCAAAGAAATGTTTTTGTTAAATTTGTTTATTTTTCTATTACTTAATTCCAAATCACTTTAAACTGCATGAATATTTAATAAAAAATAAGGTTTAACAGTTAACGGATTCCTTTAAAAATTAGGAAATGTTTTTAATACAAAGTTTATGAGAAAGCCATACATAATATTTAGAAAAATACTTGTAGGTCTGTTAGTACGTTTATAAATAGTTAAATCGGTTATCATATTTAATTAGTTCATACCTCGACTTCGCTTTTCGAGTTTCAAAAGTTAAAAGCGTAGTTCGAATACCTTTTGAATCGCTGACGAATAGGCCTAATTTCGATGACTCTTTGGCCCGGGGCTCACCTGATGTTTGCCTTTAATTGACATGGACAACCCCTTTGCCCGCATGGTCATCCCCTTGCCCTCTATGTACGTAGATATATACAAGTTGTAGATATATGTGTAGTCAGGCCGACGGGTGATTGACGAGCACTCGACTTGTTGCTGACAAAGTTGGTTCCATTCCATGGCTTGAGGACACTCTGTACTCGGGACTCGAATCACAAACGGATATCCGAGACGGTCAACTCGGGCATAGGGAATCTCTATGTGTGTGTGTGTGTGGGTGTAGAGCTACAGCACTTGGAGAAAAATTATAATACTAAAATAGTAGCAATATTAAAAATAATAGCTAATATAAAAATAATAAAAAATATATTTATAATAATATATAAAATAATAATAATACAAATAATAATTATTAAAAAATTGTATAAAAAGCTTAGAAGTTGTTAGAAAAATACCACCTAAGACTTGGTTATAGGGATGACAGAACGTATTAATATATCGGTACTGTATCGATATTAAAGGCGTCGATATATGCAGAACATATTAATACATCGATGGTATATCGATATTTAAGGCAACGATTCTTGCACATTATAAATTGCAACATTAAAGGATCAATTTATATTTTGGATCTATATCTATCTAAATTTTTTTAGGTACTTAATCGATACTAGAGAAAAGTTAAATCAAATCGTATATTTTTCGATAAAATCGATAAATATGTCTAAAGACCAATACAATTGGAAAAAGAAAAAAATGAATAAAAATAAATTCGATAATCAGATATTTTTTGGATAAAACCATAGAATTGGAAAGGTTAATGAATTAATTGATTTTATATTTAATAATCGATAAAATCGATTATTTTATTTTAAGTCCATTATTTTTTATTTCTTAATTCCCCCTCTAGATCTCTTTTGTAATTATGTAAATCTTTTATTGTATGTAAAATTAAATAAATTATAGATTTTCCTCAGTGAATTTGGAACAACTTAAATGGTGTGCCAAGCAAGCAATCGATAGAGACAGAGGGAAACAAACCGATAACTGAGGCTCCCATCGACTTTAAGTCTCGACTGGCTGATAGGGGCTAAAATGGTAAACACGTCGACACGACAAATTGATGAAATTGTCAATTTATTCGCACGTCGTTTGTTCATTTTTTCTCGTCCTTTATTTTTTCCTGCTTTCGATCGAAGGAGAGACATCAATGGAAAGGAGCTAGGGATATCGGTATAGAGGGACAGCAGGATAGAGATAGCGATAGCGATAGAGAGAGATACTGGGCAATAACAATAACAATAACACAGCGTTTACCACTCGAGAGTCCTGGCAGCCAATTTAGACGTAATGGCAACAAATGTCACTGGGGGCAAAAGCGGAAACGGAAGGCGGAAAGTGGCCAAGCGGAGAGTGGAGAATGGAGAGTGGCAAGCGGAAAGCCTGGCAAGTTTTTTCCAGTTGTTTTTCACCACTTTTCAAACGGTTCAATTCACTCTCGCCTTTTGATTTCGCTCCAACGACTCTCACACAGAAAATAGCTACAGAAAAAGAGAAGCAGCAAGCAAGCAAGCAAAAAAAAACAAGAAAAATAATAATGAAAGACACTCACTATTTTCTCTCGAGTTTTACTCCTTGATTTTAAGGGGCAACAGAATCGACGGAAATCGTAGGCGACAGGATACAACAACACAAACGGTTGACATGAAAGCGAACTTTAGCTGGTTGAAAAAAAGTTTTCCCGGACGCTTGCCATAATTATTCCTTCCATAAAAGAAGGCAATTAAATACTCTTTCAAAGATATATATTTAAATTATATTTAACAATTAATAATATGTCAATAAAGTTTGTCATTTTTAAGGTAATTTTCCTCATAAAAATCATACAAATAAAAAGTCAAATGTATTCTTTTAGTTGAATTTAATTTCTCTAATAAAGTTTCTTAAAATTTGCATTCGAAATTTCTGATTTCACAAGTAAATAAAAATTCATTTCTGTGGCTAATGTTTTATGCAAGCTAATAAACAATATTTACCTTCAGTTTTGTTTTTTTTTTTTTTTGTTTTCTGGCAAGAGAACTGAAATCTGTTTGTCAAAATTCCTGCAAAGGAATGTCTGATACCCTCGACGCAACACAACATCTGCAGAAAAGGAAAAAAAAAACAAAAGAAAAGCGTGGAGGAAAATTCCCCGAATTAGCAGGCAAACGAAAAAAGTTGAAAAATGTTTAAGCCTCGCGGGACAGCCTCGAGTGGAAGACTGGGAAATTATTATCAAGGAGCAGAGAGAGATAGAGAGAGAGAGGGATCCTTGGAGGAGGCGAAAACAATTTTCGAGCCTGTTAAAGCGATTTGTTATTGTTGCTGCCACTTGGTGTGCCACGGTGCGTATGAATAATGACAACTGCCAGTCGAAATGGCCAGCAGATGATGATGACGAAGGGGGACACACTGGCGGGGGGACCCAGTGCCTGTCAGGACACTGCAGAGGCTGAGGGATAAGGGGGGCGACTAGAATCGGGGGGAGAGATACCTGGCTGGGAACGAACCTAAGCCCAAGCCTGAAATGCGTGAAGGAAAAGTGTTTACAGTTTTCGGCTCGTGTCCTTTTGTGGGAAATTCAGTTTCGGTTCTTGCCACCATTTGTGTTCGCCATTACAAAGTGTACCCTGTAAATAAACAGAGGGGTATATGGCTTTGCAGAGCTTCAAATACTGTATAATATAATAGGAATTTTGGTTAAAATAAATACAGATTTTACCTAACTCTTAGATATATGTTTAAATAATTTGTATTCAATTTTAGCTTTTAAAAATAATTTTTTTGGCTTTCGTATATTTTCTTGCGGCTATTAAAAGAGAACAAAAATTTTTATGTCAATATAAAAGCTGTAAAAAGCTTCTATTATCAAAATTATCATGTTTTCAAATTAAGAATGGTGCTACAAAAAACGATATCTTAATCCTGCAATATATAACTTGGCAAAAAACCGATAATCTCTTTGGTATATATTCGGAAAATGAGAAAAAATAGTTCAATAATTTAGATATTTTTTTACTTTCTCAATAAAATGAATATTTTTATATAATATGTGATATTTTCAAATATATACAAAATCTATAAGTCGATCAAATTTTTGGTATATCGTTTTAATATATTCGAAAAACGAGAAAAATAATTCAATAATTTGGATACTCTTTTACTTTCTCAGAAAAAAAAAATATTTTTGCATAATATGTGATATTTTTAATTATATCAAAAATCTATAAATCGATAATATGTTTGGTATATCGTTTTAATATCTTGAAAAAACGAGAGAAAATAATTAAATAATTTATTTATTTCTTTTTATATAAAATTTGATATTTTAAAATATATTAAAAAACCAAGGCTTAAAAAATTTTTTAATATAATATCAAGTGCCCTATTGTTCTTAATTTGTAGCTAAAAATTGCTTCAAAGCATTGCTTCTTTAATGAATAGTTTTATTCAATATATTTTATTGTATACTATTTTATTATATATTTCTTTAATATTTGATCATTGCATTTCCTAGGGTATCCCTTAAGTCCGTACTGTTTTCCCAGCTGCCTGGCCTGTCACTTAGCTTCCTTTCCTTTTTTTTTGGGTTCTTTTGTAAGCCGCTCGAGCGAGGACTCTTTCTGGCATTGGCCATGTGGCCAGGACCTGGATCCGCTCTCACTCTCCTCACTCGCTCCAGCCTGCAGCATCCACTCTCTCACTCCACTCGTCACCCACATTTTCCACCCACTTTCCCGGCCCATTGTGCGTCCCTTTTGTGCCTCCTTGTGTTGATTGCATGTGATGATGGCGTTGATGCTACCATGCAATGTCACGCTCATGTCAACTGTCGGATTGTTATTGCACACACCGACACAGAGACAGAGACAGAGAGAGCAAGAGATAGAGAGAAAAAAGAGAGGTGGAGTTATATAGAGAGAGATAGAGAAAAGAGTAGAACAAGAACCACCTTGAAATGTTTTCTTATTAATTTTTAATCCCACTTCTTCACAAAACAAATACAAAAGCAAACACAAAATTAAATCTCGAAAAGAAAACGGTGAAAAACCCAATTTATATCGAACCAAATACAAATGAAATTCTGAAAAATAAAAGTAAAAAATAACAAGGATATAAAAAATCACAAAAACAAAGGAAAACTAAAAAACTAAACAAATAAAAGTCGAAACGAACCCCAGAACAAAGTTCGATTTAGACAAACCATTCAACATCTCTCTTTCCCCGTGCCCAAAAACATGCTAAAACATTCGTATCTATCTCCAGGACCCTCTCTCCTCCCACCATTTTGAACTCTTTTTGGCCAACAGCAGCAGCAGCAGGAGCAAAGTGGAAGCTTTTATAGCTGACAGTTGGCCAGTTTGAAGTCTGTGCAGTAAATTTTAGCAAAAAAAAAAGGAAAAAGAAAAAAGATGATACAAAAATAGAGAACGAGACACTGCAATATGAGTAACGGTTACAAAATGGTAAACGCTGGGCTTTCTTTCTTTCTTTTTTCAAAATTTATTGGACAGCATTTTTTTGGGGGACGTTTTGTGTACGTCCACCGTTTGTGTCCTCTTTTCCGTCTAAAAGTCTTTGCCAAAAATTAAAAAAATGATAGGAAGCACATAAACTGCAAACCGAAACTAAAGTTTATCAAAAACATCATATTTTTAGCTTAGATTATTTTCAAAGGTTAAATTTATCAGCACAACTCACATAAATATTTTTTTGTATATTTTAAAATATTTTAAAATATTTTAAAATATTTTTAAATCACATTTTAGTTAATTTTTTAAGTAAATATTTTTCAAAGGGTTTTCCTGCTCGAAATATTTATTTAAAAAATTTAATAATGTTTCATTTTAAAATATTTAAAAATATCTTCAATATTCAATATTAAATTTATGCGAATAGTGGTGCTATGAATATGATTTAATTTGATTTATTATCAATTTATGTGAAGATTAAAACAAGATTAAAGTAAATCATCAGATAAATTGATGGAAAATCCCTTTATAGATATATTTAAAGATCGATTTTGAGAAAAGCTGTAACACTTTATTTATTTATAAAACCTAAGAATATTTTTAAGAATAATAAAAGATTAAAGAATATATGTCTTTAATTATTAATTTTAATTATTATTATTATTATTATTCCTATTTGATTATTAATTTTTATAATTTTATATTCAATATTATGTGTCTTTAATTATTAATTGAAATTATAATTTATTATTTAATTATTATTTATAATTATTTTTTCATTATTAATCTTCCTTTATAATTATGAATTTTATTTTACATTAGATTCAAGATTATGTATCTTTAATTATTAACTATCAATTGATTTTAGATTAAACAAGAAAGGAAGCTAACTTCGGCACGCCGAAGTTGGTATACCCTTGCAGATTCCAATTGTATAAATTATAATCTATTCCAATATAATATATTATGAATTACTTTCATATTCATACAATTTTTACAGTTTTACATTATTTTACATTTTTACATGTAAAGTAAAATGTAATTTACCTTCACATAAAGCGATCGTTTGTATGGCAGCTATATGATATAGTCGTCCGATTCTTATGAAATTTACAACAAAATTCTGAAAAAATATAAAATACTAGTATCTTGAAGTAGAAGAAATTATGTTGAAAACTGACAAAGCTAAAATTTTTTTTCTAAAAATTTCTCGGCCGTTCCTATGGCAGCTATATGATATAGTAGTCCGATTTTTACAAAATTAAATCTTAAAATCGGGAATAATATAAAAAGTTCATAGCCGAGATTTAATCAAGATATATTGAAAACCAGTGAAGTTATAATTTTTTTTCAACAAATTTACGGATCGGTTGTATGGCAGCTATATGATATAGTTGACCGATCCGGCTCGTTCCGACTTATGTACGAGTGAGAGTATATAGAAGACTATCTACAAAGTTTCATTCAAATAGCTTTAAAACTGAGGGACTAGTTCGCGTATAATCGGACAGACGGACGGACAGACGGACGGACAGACGGACAGACGGACATGGCTAGATCGACTCGGCTGTTGATGCTGATCAAGAATATATATACTTTATAGGGTCGGAGATGACTCCTTCACTGCGTTGCAAACTTCTGACTGAAATTATAATACCCTGCAAGGGTATAAAAATGTATGTCTTTAATTTTGTACCCTATTTTATATGTTGTCTGTATTTTTAAATATTTGAAAAGCAACTTCAAGTTCTTTACTAAGGCAACATATTTAGAAAAACTTGTGGTAAATTTACTTAAGTTTCCACAACGTTTCTTGTATTATTATTTTATGCAGATATACTTAAAGATAGCTAGAGATAGAGATAGGAAGTGAAACCTAAATACTTTATATTTTAAAATCCCCAATTTTCCACTATAGAAATTTTAAATTAAGGACCAAGAAAACACACTCATTTATTTACCTTATTTTTTATTGATGACCTTTTTGTGTGGCATGTTTTCCACTGTATTTACACTAGTTGTATCAATTTTTATTTAGTGTTTCTGCGGCTGGAGCGGCTGCTGTTAGTGTCGCATTTGAAATGTGAAAATTTTTATGACCCGCAGCAGCAGCAGCACTAACAGCAGCAATAACACCAATAATACCAACGGAACGAAACCCACAACGATTGACATTATTGACAGAACCAAACAGTTTCGTGCTTTTGTGTGTGTGTGTGTGTGTTCATCAACAGGACATGCCCCTCCGTCCGCTCTGTTTGCCAAGCTTGCTCCTTTGACAGTAAATTTTCAAATTGAATTTATGGTTTTTGGGGTTTTTGCCAGTGGCTCAAAGTCCTTTGCCCTTTTTCCAGTGGCTTTATGTATTTATGTTTATTTCAGTTTTATGCCATGCACTAACGCCTCCCCTCTCCCCCCTCTTTCTCTGTGGCTTTCCCCCGGTTTTTGGTCCTAGGACCTCAGTCCTCAGTCCTCAGCTCTCGTTTTTATTTTTTTTATTTTATGAATCGCACGTGGTTCATTGAACCAACTTGATTAGGAAACTTTTTCGGGTTTTCCATTTTCTGGGGGATTTGAGATTTGATGGCTGCGGCGAGTAAATTGGAACAGGTGAATATAGTAGTGGGCCTGCGAAAATTCACAGGCTCTCTCTCTCTCAGCCTTGGCTGGTTGCCTAAATAAGCCATTTGTCAGGCTTACTACCAACGCCCCCTCAGCAGCTCCACCCAACCACTCCACCCTCTCCCCTCTGTTAATTACACAACTCCAACGGCAGCACATAAACTCACAAAGAGGGTGGTGGAGCTCTCGAAAAATGAAAAACAAAACGAAATCGCAGGCTTTAACACAGCAAACATTCATTTCAATTGCCCCGAGTGGCCAAAAACGAATCCTGGCATTCCCTCTTTTGAACCCTTCTGACCCCTCAGAGCCTCAGACCCCCGTCCTGACCCCTGACCCCTTTGCTATTAAAACTGGCGCGTTGCTGCATAAAAATTACACACAAACACAAACACACACCAAAAAAAAAAAACAAGAAAGTTTTGCGGGGAAACGACAAGAAAATATCCAGCCACCGGAAATGGCCATTAACTTTGGTAAAAAATTACTTAAAACTGTAACATGGCTTATAAAAAAAATTTGTAGACTTGAAAAGGTAAATACCTCTTAAATAAAAAATATATTAGCATTGATTATGCAAATTTTAGCTATGATTAATGATAAAAGAAGTCTTGATAATTTACTGGAATTTATAGTTTAAGATCAAGCTGTGGTTTAACTCAAAGCAAGTCTTTGATTTTAACTCTTAAACTAAACTATTAAAAAATTATATTAATGATATATAAATTTCCGAGATTCTTATATTATAAATATATATTTTTTTAATAGATATATATATTTTTTAATCAAGCTAACTAAAAATGTTTTTTTTTAATTAAACAAATTACACATTTCTAAACTTAAATAAATTTTCCTATGTATTCCTAAATTTAAAAAAATACCTTACCATTTTGTAATGAGCTTTATATAATTTTTAAAATTTTTTTGAATAAGAATTACTCTTCTATCAAAGGTTATTCATGTAAAGTTTCCCCCAAAAGTGGCATATCCCCTCAATACCCTTTCCTGCAGGCCTTTTTTCGGTGGAAAGGGTGTAATAAAAAATTGTAAAATATTTCACAACATATTTTTGTTGGTCCCACAGTCGTCGTAGTCGTCGTCGTCTCCGCTTGATGGCCTTGGTCAGCGGCAAGCGCTTTAAACAATCCACATGACCATAAATCCTGGCGCCCTGCGCCCTTTTTCCCTATCTGCCACGCCCCTACGCCCTGCTCCCTACTGTTTTTTATACATACATATATATGTTTATATATATTTTTTTTAAGGGGGAACTAAGAGGGGAACTGCACCGCTTTTATGACGCATCCAACGTACAACTTTTGACCACTTGGCCAGACCGCGACATTTTCATTTCCACACCGCGCTTTGGGGATGAGGGTAAGGGTGAGGGTGTAAGGTCCTTTCCCCCTGGTTCCTCCCCACCACTTGGCCCGGGATGTTGTGCAGTTTTTGCCAACGCCTAAAAGTATTCCCAACTCTGGTTTTGGCTTTGGCATTGCCTTTACTTGGCATTCCAACAGTTTTCCGTCCTATTTTTTTGTTTTTTTTTTTTTGTTTTTTTGTTGCGGCCAAAGATTTTCCCTTTTTCGTTTCGACATAACTCACAGCAGCATTTCCCCCTGTAGGTACAGTAAATACCCTTGACGAGGGACGTGGGTTAAGTTGTAAATTTATAAATTAAATGGAGATTGAATTATATATAAAAAATTCTCTTAAAATAATTGCAAAATTAAATTCATTCATTTTGAAAAGATCTATATATTTCTATTAGGAAAATATAAAATTTTCTGAGCTATATTTTCTTTTAATTAACAATTTAAACTACAAATATTAGTAAAATGTTTTAAATAATATTAAAAAAACATAAGCAAACCAATTGTTAAATTAGTACTTGTATTAACAATGTTTTTGCTATAAAAATTATTTATTTCGAATTTTAATTCATATAAACATTATTTCAATTCATATAAAAAGAATTTATAAATAAATTTGTATATATTTATATTGATTTTTATATATATTTATATTTCTTTATATATATTTATATTTATTTTAATATATTTATATTTATATTTATATATTTATATTTTTTTATATATTTATAATTATTTCTATACATTTATATTTATTTTCATAAATTTATATTTTGCTTTGAATATTTTACTGTATAAAATATTTAAATTCCACACAAAATCTCCTTAAACCTGGCTCTTCTTTTGAGGTGAACCCCGAAAAGTTTTCACAGTTTTTTCCGTGACAAACACTTTCTCTGTGTAGTTTTTTTTTTGTGGTTTATTTTTGCCACTCGAAGCGAAATGTTTACACAAAATGAGATTTTATGCGGCAAATTATTATTTATTGCAGAAAGGTATGGAAGTAGAGAGAGTAAGAGAGAGAGGGAGAGCTTCATCTATGCCGATAATTTCGATAAAAATATTTGTCATAAATTGTTTTCAGCCTTGTCGCCTGTCTGTTTTCTGTTTTCTCTCTTGTTTCTCCTTTATTTCGCCTAGAGGTATGCAATAAAAAAAATGTATAAATGTAGGCGGGAGGCCAGGAAATATGCAAAGTGTTCTATCTCTCTCTCTCTCTGTATAGCTCTATCTCTATCTCTCTAACGTTGCATGCATATTTCAATGTTTCTGCTTGGACGCCTTGAGTTATGCAACAAAATATGTTTTACTCTAATGAGAAATGCCAGACAAAGATAGAGACAGATAGATAGAGAGAGAGAGAGTGACAGAGAGCGAGCTGCGTTAATTACAAAATGAACTGACAAACTGACAAAAGGAGCATTCATCATATTTCAACGCCACGCCCACATCCTGCATCTCCTCCTTTATTTTTTTGACACATTTCCGGCCCATTTAACACGCGCCAAAATTTAATTTACAACTGTCAGTGGCCGCTCAAGGGTTAAGTCATAGCTGGTGGAGGGGTCAAGGGCCAAGGGGCTGTAATTGACCAACTCAGGCTGCTGCTGTTGCTGCCAGCTGGCCACGATTGACATTTATTTGCATTTAATTAATCTGACATTTTAAATTAACTGCACAATTCGGGCAGCTCGCCCGCTCGCTCGCATCTGTCTTGTTTAATTTTGATTTGCAACACATTAACCATCCTGCCTGGGAGCCCCTTAACCCCTTAACCCCTGACTGCCTGCCATCCTGCCATCCTGGCTGCCTGGCTTTCTCTCTCTCTCTCACTCTCTGCCTTAACCTCGTTGTGCCGGCAATTCCATTCAATTGTACGTGCCCGGGACAGGACAAGGCCCAATCTAGGCTGTCACTCAAAGGCAGCGCAACGCTCCTGGCTGCCCGTGGACAACGCCTTTGGTTAGGTTCAGGACACTGCAACCTGGAATGCACTTTGAGAAAAAATGAGGTTTAAACATTTAAAGATCTAAATATAAAAATTATGAATTATTATTTGTATATACATAAATACTTAGCAAAGATTATTAACAATGTTGAAATTTAAAAGGAATGATTTTTTAAAGTTATTAATTATAGAAAGGATTATCTTCGAGTGGATTTACCCGCCACTTAAACTATTTGACCTAAGAGTCTTTCAAAAAAAGCGTACAAAATTCGAAAACAAATTGAAAGGGTTTAAATTTGTTTTATAAATATTCTAAAAATATATAAAATTGTGAAGTACTTGTTTTCAAATAGTTTCTTTAATGATTTCATTATTATAGAAATTACTAAATTTCTTAAAACTTTAAATTTGTTTGATATATTATATATATATTATATATATATATTCCAGTTTAGGTTTAGATAACGTAATAAAATTCGACGTAATAAATTCAAAAATAAATTGAAAAAGGGTTTAAATTTGTCTTATAAATATTTGTAAAATATATATAAAAAAAAATGAATTTCTTGTTTTTAAATAGTTTATTTTATTTTTCGTTATTATAAACATTACTGAATGTCTTTAAACTTTAAATTTGTTCGATATATTACTGGATTCTAGTTTAGGTTTGGGTAAGGGGAATAGAATTCATGTAATAAATTCAAAAATTTAAAATTCAAATTTAAAAGGGGCTTAATTTTGTCTTATAAAAATTAAAAAAAAATTAAAAATTGTGAAGTAGTTGTTTTTAAATAGTTACTTTTATGCTTTCTTTATTTTAAACATTACTAAATGAGTTTTGTATTTCTTAAATATTTAAATTTGTTTAATATATTTCCCAATTCCACTTTAGGTTTAAGTTTGAAGCCTAATTAATAAATAAGCATAAAAAATAATAATAATAATAAAAAAATAATTAATAAATATAAAAAAAAAAAAATAATTTAAATATTTATAAAAAATTCTTCAATTCTCTAAATATTATTTTTCTTTTTTTTAATTTTTAAATTTATTATAAATATATAAATGCATATAAAGATTTATAATTATATAGCTTTCTGTTACTGTGTAATAAGCAACTTATGATTAAGTTTTTATAAGATTTCTTCGAAATTTTCTTTAAAAAGTCAACTCTTTTTTTCACACAGTGCAGCCGGGGCATGTTTAATAAAGTCAAACAGACACACTTCAGGCCACACGTTGCACGTGCAACGTTCTGCCATCTCTTTTCCTTTGTGCCCGGCCGTCTCTTTCGCTTTCTCTCTGTGTGTGTGTGTGTGTGATGGCGAGACAAAGTAAACTTTGGCGCGCAGACACGCGTAATTAAATGCAACAACAGAGCCGAGGTGGCAACACACCTACTCCCAGGCCTCGTGACTGTGTGTGTGGTGTGTGTGTGTGTGTGCGTGTGTCTGACAATTTGCAACAAATCGTTGCGACATGCTGAATGCAGCCAACCAAGCGGACCACGCCCACAACTGTTGACGGGGGCGTAGAGTCGCAAGTTCATGGAAGGGGGCGGAAGTTTGGGCAGGAGGAGGAGGATGAAGAGGAGACCTGGTGACCCCCAGGAGAGTGGGCAGCCACACACACACACCCACAAACACTTACAAAACAGAGAGACACATATGCCTCTAATGCGCTTTTGTCGTGCATTGTTAACATGAGGCGAAAAGAGAGCATAGAGAGAGGGGCACAGGGGAAGTAGGTCCACGAAAGAGCAGGGGAAGTGATGGAGTGATGATGTCCAACGAGGGGGAGAGAGAGACAGGCCTCATCATCATCATCATTGTCATGATCATCGCCATCATAGCTGTCAACACGTTGACAAAACTCGGCAGGAGACAGGTAAAGTGGAATAGGAACTCCCACCCTCCACGTCATCATAGTATATGTTTGTGTGTAGATTTTCCCATTTTCCTCTAAGCACCCCCCGCCCCCCTGTATGGACCCCCTGGTGGTGCTGTGCCTTTTCCTGGTCACAGATGTGCTGCCACATTGACAAAGTTGTTGCCAGTTGCCAGGAGATTGAGTTGCGCAAAAAGGAGGCGAACCGGGCAACAACACAAATCGACAGGGGAAAGCAGCTGCTTTGCATGCATTTTCCTTCCCGCAGCTCTCCTCTCTCTCTCTCCCTCTCCCTCTCTGATATTTTTCTCCATGTCTTCTTCATCATCTCCTTGACTGCAAATGTGTTGCTTCCGTCAATTTGCAAACCTTATCTGAGGCTCTCTCTCTCTCGGAGGCAGCAACTTGAGTCAATGCACTGGCAAAAGGGGAGAATAAGTCATGCCTCTTGAAATTAATACAAAAATACCAATAAACCATCATTAGGTTCTTCGCAGCATTACAAAATAATCTTGTTTAAATATTCTCAGTACAATTTATATATAAATTTCTAAGCTAGTAACAATTTCTCACAGTGCACACACGCACTGACTTAGGAGCCTGATCCTTTTGGCTGTCGCATTCGTGTCGAGGTTTTGTACAATTTCATGTTTAATTTCCATAATTTATTTATGTGTCCTTCGGTGTATAGGATTGTGTGTTAGATGAGGGTTAAGGTGTGCGGATGTGTGTGTGTGTGTGTGTGTGTGTGTATGTGCAGGCATGTGTGTAAACGAGTGTCCTTGTGTGAGCAAGTGGGCCTAATGCCTAATCACAACTACCATCATTGCCGTCGCAGATAGATGCTGAGTAATGATGATGGTCGAATAAAATCGATATATTAATATCGATATTTTCATTTATTACCCATTGGAATTTATCGATTTTTACTAGGATCAAATATAAATATTTCTGCATACTTTCAACAGGATTTTAGAATGTTAACTTTGTGAATTTTGTAAACTTAACATACAAGTTATCAATTTCTATTATTCGACAATTATATCGATGACTTTTCGATATTTCGAAGCTATTATCGACAAATGATGTTCGTAAACAATTTTTACTAGAATTAAACAGAATTAATTCCGCATACTTTAGATTTTTAGATTACAAACTTTGTCAATTCTTTACATAGTAATTAATTTCTATTATTCGACAATTATATCGATGACTTTTCGATTTTTCGATGCTAGTAATTACATATTCGATGATGATATTTCGTTAGGTTTTTGTCGATGTATTTAATCGATATTTACTAGGATCAAACTTTATTATTTCTGCATACTTTTAACGGGTTTTTATATTGTAAGCTTTGTGATTTCTTTAGCCACAAGTTATCAAACTGTATCGCTGACTTTTCGATATTTCGATGCTAGTAATTACGTTCTCGATGAAGATATATCATGAGGTTTTTGTCGGTATATTCGATCAATTTTTATTAGGATGAAACGTAATTATTTCCACTTACCTTCAACAGGCTTTGAGATTGTAAACTTCATAATTTTTTAAGATTCGAGTTATCAATTTCTGTTGTTTGACAATTACATCGACGACTTTTCGATATTTCGATGCCAGATATTACATTTTCGATAACGATATATCAATTTTTTTTGTCGAATGTATTTAATCTCTAATTTAATGCCTATTTACGTGCATCTCTAATGCTTAGTCACTCCGTCTAAGTACGCACACAAATAAATGCTGGCATCCATCTAGGATCTCTATCTGTGACCGGGCCAGAGTGTGTGTTTCTGTGGGCTCCTATCTGTGTGTGTGTGTGTTTGTGTGTCGGTGTTTTGGTGTGCGTGTGTAATTGGCACTCACGTAGCCATTGATTGGCAAGATTTGCTGAAAGCTCCTGAAAACCCAGAACCCCAGAGCCAAATTGAACCAAAAACCAAAGTTGGACAACCATTTATGTGGGTGGATGTGTCTCTCCGTTTGTGTGTGTGTCATATGTATAGGTGTATGCTGTGTGTGTGTGGGTATTATTTACGATTGCGTATGGGTGTGCATCTTTGGCTGGCAAATTAGTCGAATGAGTATTCCATTTGCAAAAAGAAAATCAAAGCAGGTATATGTACTTACCTTCATATATCGTCAGGTGGAATGTTTGCAGTTGGTAAACCCGAAGCCTGAAATGGTATTGCCAGCAAATATTTACTTATGTGTGTATGTGTGTTATATGTTATTTTGTTTTTAAATTACAAACAGAATTGCTTTCAATTATAATAAACTTAAACATAATGGCTTTTAATGGGTTCTGAGTAGTGTTTTTAACAAATCTGCAAGGATAACAAAGGTAATTCTTTATAATTTACTTGAAAAGTATTCATGCAACACGTAAACGTTGAATATATGTGAAAGTTTTCATTTAAAGACCAAGCCACAGGGCGTATGGGTAATATTTCTCATAACGAAAATATTGCTCATACGACATGTGGCCCAAAATAATTAGCATTTTGTTATTTTTCGCTTGATAAAAGTCAAAATAAAAGCCATATATATTTTATTTTGTAATTGTATTTTAACATAGATTGTTAAATTGTTAAAGTTGCGCTTAAATTTGCATTTTTTTCAAAGAACCTTTCGTGCTGCTATCTTGCCTTTTGTTGCCAGTTTTCCTTTTCATTTCGTTTCATTTCGTTTTTTGTGTCTTTCGGTTGAATTTGCATGCATAAATATTTCAAAAGCGCGGCTCCAATCTCGGCCAGCGGCAGAGGAAAACAAAGCGTTTGCACTTGGACTCCTTACAACAATTCGCACAGGTGTGCTGCCAGGACCTCTAATATGGCATTTTCGTGGAACACTGAGTGCGAAATAGCGGGCCACGCTTCAAAAAATCGGGCGGGTGGCGGAGGGAGGGGTCACAAATGAAATGAAAGCTCTGGCAAAATGAAATTTTCACAACACGCATACATAGCCTAGTGTTTTTAGCTTGGCCTTGTTTTGTTTTGTGCGAATTTTCAATTATTTTTTACTATGCAAACAAAGGAAAGAAGTCTCGACCATGAAATACCTCGTCTGTAAAAGCAAACTTTGCTTACTTGAGATTATAGCTTAAAAAAACAATATATTTAAAATATAAATTTTAAATAGAAAGGTAACATATATACCCCTTCAGAAGTACAGGGTATGAAAACTAGAGAGAGGGAGTGTTGCACACAAAACAAAACACAAAAAAAAATATACGAAAAAGAATGGATGGGGAGACACCGGAACCGGAAGGGGGCAAAAATAACATGCACTTACAGTCACGGCACTAACTGTTAATTGGCTTTCGGGCTCCAAGAGGGAGAAGGAGAACTAGGAGGAGGAGAAGGAGGAGGAAAAGGAGGCGGTGTGGCAAGTGGGCGTGCCTCAAGTCACACGAACAACGGGATTATATGGAGTTTTCCGCGGAAGCACAGTAATCCCAAAGCAGGGCAATTGTTCCAGCCATCAATCAAATCATGGATTTATTTTAATCATAAGGCTTGCAGCGCCTTAAACAATATTTCTTCTCTTGCTGTATATTATTTTTCTCTCTTTAAACTTGAAGCTTTTCCCTGTGACACTTCTAAGTTGGTGATAATTTATGTATTTTTTTGGTTTTTAAATTTAAGAACTAAGGAAATTTTCTGCAAGCCAACTTTTAATGGGAAAATTATTGAGAAAATTAGTTTCTTTTAAATGTTAATTTAAAGATAGACAAAAAATCGATTACCCGAGTTTTTGCTATATATTTTATATTTAGAACATTAACTCTTTATTTAGTATTTAAAAACTTTTAAGCTTTTATATTTATATTTCCTAAAATTATACACTTTATTTAGAATTTAAAATTCCTATTTACTAATTAACTTTCATGTATTATTTTCAAAACTATTTATATTTCTGAATCCTAAACATAGTATTACATTTATTAGTTTATTTAAATTTTTGCAAAAAACCAAAATATTTTCAACATATTTTTAATTATTTCCCCCACTCTCTTTAGAGTTCTTTCTGTAATCGCTTTAGTTGTCCCCATTTTCTCGCCAAGTTCTTTCAACCTTTAACACTAAGCCCTTTCGGTATGGCTGCTTGTAGGGAAGGGGACGGGGCCAACGGAGGGGCGTGTCTCATAAATACCGCCCTAAATGCGCTCACATCCGGTCCTCGACAAACTCGGAAAAGCTGGGGTCCCCCGTCCTTCCATTGGGGAAAAAGCGCGCCACCTGAAAGGCCGATGCTATCGCTCGATCCGGAGAGTTGGGTGTCAGAAATGTGTTATTTCCAACACTATTTAATAGCGCAACAACAACAATAACAATAACAATAGCAACAAGAACAACAACAACAGCTGCAGTGGCGGCGAAAGCAATTTCGTGTCCCCTTTCCTGCTTTTTCCACCACTTTTCCCCTTGCCTTGTTCTCTTCTTCCTCGCTCATTTCCATGCAAAGAAAATTGAATTCAATTTTTCCCCTAACCGTTGTTGTTGTTGTTAATGTTGGTGTTGTTGTTGTTAATGTTGGTGTTTTCATTGCTGTTGTTGTTCTTATTCTGTTTTTCCTGCTTAATGCGTTCGTTTGCTATTAACTTCCCAACATATCCTAGTTGTTGGTGTTTTTGACATGTGACATCATAAAAAAATGGAAAAGCAAACATTAAAATAAAACAGGGGACTAAAAAAACATAAGTTAAAGCGACTAAGAGACTAAGACTATAATAAAAAGCCGAAAATATATGATTTTTATTTAAGATTTAATTATTGAACATAAATCATATATGATGAGTTCTATACATGCAATTAAAATTTGGAATCTAAGGTTGGGATTTGTTATTTCAAAGCATATAAAAAAAAAAATTAGACAGTTTAAGTTGGGATTTATTATTTGAAAACGGTTATACTTTATTCACCAATTAAATGCCTTGTTGAACTTGTAAAATATTAATATTTTAAAGATTTACAGTCTCAATCCTTTTTTTATTAATTAAATATGTACGTTAATATGTAAGAGAAGAAAAGCAGTTTCAATTGTTGCCATTGTTTACCAATTTCCCAGTTGGGAATTCTAAGGACACTTTTTTGAATAAAAATATAATTTATTTACAAATCCCAAAAAATATTTAATTTTTAAAGTGGTAAAAAAAGATATTTAATTTTGTGATAATTATGAAACAATATTTTATCAATAAAGTATACATAAAATATATATATTTTTTTATAATCTTAAAGCATATCTTAGTATTCTATACAACCCAAAAGCACCCTAAGAGAGGTGTAGGGTATAAAACAAGAAACTCATTTGCCGTCGCTCACTTCCTTTCCCACTTCACACGAAAAGCGAAGAACACAAACTGAAAGTTTCACTTGTCCCCTCTCTCTTTCCTCTCTCTTTCTTTCCTTCTTTCTCACTCCTCTCTTTCTCTCACTCCCTTTGCTTCGTACCCTTTCCCCTTCCCTTTGCTATTCTCGCGCCCTTTCCCCTGCAGAAGCAACAATCGCGACTTTCATTGCATTCTGTGTCAAGGATCTCTTAGCTCCATTTTAGTTTTTCTCCTCGTTTTTGTCTTTAGTTTTTTTTTTCACTCGCTTTCCACTCGCCAAGCCGTTGTATTGCATTTAAAATAAAAATCAGAGAAAAATCAGATAATATTATGTAAAATTTACCTTAATAATTTTGTTAAATACTTGAATAAATAAAGTATAAAGCAGAGGAAGTTAAAACAATTTTTAATAAACTCTAGGTTTGTCTTTAAAATTTAATAGGGAAAAAGCGTGTTTAATTCAAGAATTAAATTGAATATATTTAATAATAATATAATATAATTTATTATAAAAATATATAATATAATATATTCATTATAAAAACTAAATATATATTTTACTGCTATATAATAATAAAAATATAAATTATAAAGCCTTAATCTATTGTTAACTGCTTCTTATATATTTATTCCTTTACTATTTCCAGTTCTCTAATTTATTTTAGTAGTTTATCTCAGTTTTTCATTCTTATTATTCATTCTTTACCATAAACAAACACATATCCCTGCATTTTCATCTTAAATTCTAAGGTAATTTGTGAAAATTACCTGCCTTACGAGTGGCTTTCCTTTCTCGTTGAGAAAAAGAAAAAGAATTGGAAGCTCTGTTCCAATTAGATGTAATCTGATTTTCCCTATTTTGTATTTTGCATTTTGCATTGCCATAACGCATAATAATAAGAAAGTTGGTGCAACTTCCACCTATGAGCCCTTGTTGATGCCTTAACCCTCTTACCATTATTATTATTATTTTTATTATTATTGCAATTTGTTGTTGTTTTTGCGCTTTGGTTTTGCTGCTGCCTCTCTCTCTTGTTGCTGTTATGACCATCATAAATATGCATAAAAATGTCGACTGCATTTCGCATTTTGCAGCTCCACAAATGGAACTTAACTTTTATTGCACTCCCTTAACACCCTAATGCCCCACTGCTCCTGTTTTCCACCCCCTTAACCCCACCCTCTTCCCTGATGTTTCCATTTAGTTTTGCTCATGTGCTCAGATAGAATCGTTGCCATATTATGATGTTATGCATAGAAATGCAGTCAAAGAGGTTTTTGGGAAAGGGAGCAGGAAAGTATAGGGGCTGGGAAGGGGGGTTGTATATGGGAAAAATATGAGGGGGTGAGGAAAATGCGGAAAACGGAGCCCGCCGCGAGCATTGCATGACAAACGGAGCGACATATGAAAAGTAGCTGCTAGTCAGTAAACTTGGCAAAACAAGGGAAAGGCACACAGTCACAGTTACAAGTACAGTCACAGGTTCGAGTTCAGGTAAACGCAGGTAACTGCTCATTCCCTTCCCCCTCCTCTCCCCTCTCTCGATTTGCATGCAAAGGAACTGCATAAGTTTGCAATTTACTCGAAAGTTTATGAACTGCCGCCTGGGGAGGCAGAGTTCTCCCTTTTCCCGCTCCATTTGCCTCGCATATATATTTATAGATAACGATATACGAAAATTCCAAAAAATGAAATTCCTATATGCTTATGCTCGCCATTTTCCTTTGCCTTTTTGCATTTCCTTTGTTTATTTGCATAATATTTATTCCTTTTGTTTATGACAACTTGGAGGAGGGTGGAGGTAAGCCTTAAGATCTCAATGGAAACTTTAATAGATTTTTAACAATTTAAGTTGTATATGAATTAATAAGCTTTAAAACCCAATTACTTTTAAAGTAGTTTCTAAAATTAAAGGGAATTAGAAAAATGTTTTATAGGGAATATTCAAAGTTTAATAAATAATACAACCAAGTAAGAAAAAAAAAATAATAATATTTTTGGTTTCTTTAAACATAATTAATAAAATTTAATATAAAATGCTAGATTTTTTACAATATACAGTATGTATATAGAAATATTTCTTTTAGTTTAACTAGTTGATAATAAATGGTATGAAAATCTGTTTTAAATTTTAAGTACCTAAAAATAATAAGTAGGAATTTCTTTAATTATAATTGATTTAATTTAATATTTTACTTGAAACTATTAACGATTTTTTACAATTTATTTTTTGTTAGAGGAGCTAATGTAATTTTAAGCCCCTAATAAATTTTATTTAAATTAAATTAAATTTAAATTATATAAATATTTAAATAATTTAAACTAAAATTTAATTCAATAAATACAACTTCAACAAGAAAGGAAGCTAACTTCGGCACGCCGAAGTTGGTATACCCTTGCAGATTCCAATTGTATAAATTATAATCTATCCCAATATAATATAATATGAATTACTTTCATATTCATACAATTTTTAGAGTTTTACATTATTTTACATTTTTACATGTAAAGTAAAATGTAATTTACCTTCACATATAGCGATCGTTTGTATGGCAGCTATATGATATAGTCGTCCGATTCTTATGAAATTTACAACAAAATTCTGAAAAAATATAAAATACTAGTATCTTGAAGTAGAAGAAATTATGTTGAAAACTGACAAAGCTAAAAATTTTTTTCTAAAAATTTCTCGGCCGTTCGTATGGCAGCTATATGATATAGTAGTCCGATTTTTATAAAATTAAACCTAAAAATCGGGAATAATATAAAAAGCTCATAGCCGAGATTTAATCAAGATATATTGAAAACCAGTGAAGTTATAATTTTTTTTCAACAAATTTACGGATCGGTTGTATGGCAGCTATATGATATAGTTGACCGATCCGGCTCGTTCCGACTTATGTACGAGTGAGAGTATATAGAAGACTATCTACAAAGTTTCATTCAAATAGCTTCAAAACTGAGGGACTAGTTCGCGTATAATCGGACAGACGGACAGACGGACGGACAGACGGACGGACAGACGGACAGACGGACATGGCTAGATCGACTCGGCTGTTGATGCTGATCAAGAATATATATACTTTATAGGGTCGGAGATGACTCCTTCACTGCGTTGCAAACTTCTGACTGAAATTATAATACCCTGCAAGGGTATAAAAATAACATGTAGGTTTTTCTTATATTATAATTAATTAAATTGAATAACTTTGTGAAAACTTAACGATTTTTTACAATTTCATTTGTCGGAAGCTCAAGCTTATATCTTTTTAAACTCTTAAAAGATTATATTTATCATTACACTTTTATAACAAGAATATTAAAAATTAATTCAAGAAAAATACTTAAATAAATAAAGCTTTAAAAATAATATATATAGATTTCCTCAAATACAATTAATTAAATTAAAATACTTAAGAGCCTTCTAAGTTCACTTAGAAATAAATTGAAATTCAATATTCCAAAGGAAATAAATATCGAATAACTTTAAGAACTTTCCATAAAGAACGTAAATATTTAATAGAGTTTTTTTAGCTTTAAAATATATATTTAACACAGTTTTATAGATATTTTTTTAACAGCCTTCGAATATTAAATAATACCATTCCATTGTTTGCTTTTAATATTTCAATTAATATTTTAAGCAGCCTGTCTCCGGCATGCAAATAATTCAATTCAACTCGAGTCCTTGCATCCTTGCCCCCTCCCCTCCCTGGACTCCTCCTTCAATTTTCTTTTCATTTTCATTTTAAATTCTTGTTTCGTTTTGTGACATTTTACAAATGGCCGCAAGATGGAGCAACTATTTGTGTGTGTTTGTGTGTGCGTAGAAACTAAAAGCGCAATTTAAGTGGAATTTTGTTATTATTTGCAGCTCCTTTGTTTGCCTTTTATTTTTTCTCTCACGCCAGGATAACAGGGCGGACTTGGCCATTGTCACAGTGAAATTTCTTAAATGTTTTGAATATTTTATGATGGCAAAATCTCTCCAGTAACAATGGCCATAACCCAAAACAATGGCCGAAGGAGCGAAGAACAAGAAACAAACTGTAAATCCTTTCTCCCAACTTGTGTGTGTGTGTATTTGTGTGTGTGTGTTTGGGCATCAACAAAATATTCATAGGAATAATTTGCTTTTAATTAAGGCATTCTTTTTCCTTTTGTTACGTTTTACATTTTATTTCATTTGATTTCGTTTCGTTTCCATTTCATTTTCATTTACATTTTCATTCCCAATCCCAATCCGACTTCCATTTTCATTTATTTAAATCGCCTGCAATTGACATTCGGTCAAAAAAGTTGCCATAAGGTCCAACGTCTCAAAATGAGTGAATTCCATTTGCATATTAAGAGTCCTGGATTATCACAACGATTTCAAAGGGAATTATGTCCAAAAAGGACCTCAACTTGGACTTGGGAGGGGGAGTGGAGAAAAATGTAATAACTTGAGAACTTTTAATTTATTATTTAATTAAGTCGCTCAATCATTTTTACTTTTAGTAATTTCACAATGAGAAAGCAATCCACTAATTTGTTTATTATTTTTCTTATCTATTTACAGGTAAATTTGGGCAAAAATACTTTATCCTTTACAATTTTTCCATTGCAAAAAAGGAACTTTTTAAGGCTGTGACTTGGGTAAGAACTTTCGATGACCGATTGACGGTCATTTCGAGCAACGGAAGTGAAAAATAATGCCACGGTGCGGCAAAGTGGCGCATTTAATATTTCCGCGCCACTAAGCCAAGTTACCGCCACCCACAACACACACACACTCAAACATGCCACCACACATGCATTTAAGGGGTGTGCCACTTCATTTGTCCCGCCCTTAAATTTTCCCCTTTGAATGGCCTGCATTCCGCAGGTACAACATGGCGTATACGTCATAATAGGACAAATCTAAAATATAAAGAAAAAGTGGAATTTACAATTTAAAATTTACAATTTAAAAACATAAATTACATTAATTAATTAAATATTTTTTCTAATAATGAAATATTAATTAATTTCCACCTGTTTCCAGGGTATTTCCCTAACATTTCCCTTTGCTGTTTTATAACAGTATCCCTTCCATTTCCCTTTGTTTTCTGAGGTTTTTCTTCTTTAACATTTCTTCATTTCGTTTTTACACTTTCAACAATTTGTGGAATTTTAGGAATTTAACAATATTTAAATGTTATAAATTAAGCATTTCATATGAATTCCTGCAAATTAATTGCTTATAGGGGGAAAATATTAGAAAAGGACTACAAATAGTAACAAAATGATTTTTACCTTCCTTTTACTCTAATTTTTGCTTATAATTCTCAAGTAGTTTTCTGTATTTAATATTATATTTTATATTTTGTTTGTGCTTATTTGTGAAATTTTTAGGATTTAATAATATTTAAATATTTTATTGAACCAATACATATGCATTTCTACAAATTTATTTCTATAGTTTGTATATTTAAGTGCTGTAAATAGTACGAAAATTCGATTTGTAATGTCTGCTTCTTATGGAAATATTTTCTTACAATTCTTAAATAGGTTTTCCTGTTCATTATTGCATATATGTATTTTGTTTATGTTTATTTGGAGAATTTTTAAGAATTTATTATATTTAAATATTTAATTGAAGCATTTATTATGCATTCGTATAAATATATTGCTTTTAGGGGAAATATTTAAGGGTTAAAATTTGATTTGTAAAGTCTGCTTCTTAAGCAAATATTTGCTTATAATTCTCAAGTAGCTTTCCATGTTCAATATTACATTTTCGATTTGTTAATGTTTGAATTTTCTAGTAATTAGTGGGTGGTGTCTTAGCTTCTTTGAGAATCTTTACACAAATATCATCATCATAAGTATATATGTGTGCTTCTATTTCTTAAGTATTAATTTTTTCTACCAGTGTAACCATTCCGGTTCGTGGCGCGCATTGTTGCTACGCTTGCTGGTTGCTTTGATGGGCACAAAGGGTGCATTGTGGGGCATTTTGCGGGCGAATGCATTCAAAATTTGGCCGTGTGCTGCTGACCCTAAATCACTGGCCACGGCTGTGCGGCCAGCGACACTTGCAGTTGACCGCCAGCCGCCCCTCGTCCCCCTGCTCCCCGCTCCCCCAACCATTCCCTCGTTTCCTTTAACCCTTTTTGGCCATGCTGCAGTCATCGATTATTAACAGAGGACAGCGGGGCGGGGTTAACGGGTTGCGGAAAGTGGAAAATGGAAAATGGGTGGGGGAAATGGAAAATGGTGAAAGCGTAGAGATTGGCTGAGGGCGTCAAACTTGAAGCTGGTTAAAAGTGGCGATGCAGAAAGGGGTTAACACACATTCCACATTGGCTGCGATTGACCAACGACACCCGAGGGTCTTTCCAGCGGCGCCGAGCCACCGACTTCCCGCCTCCGATTTTCCCCCCTCCTATTTTCCCTCCAATTTTCCCTCCAATTTCCCCAAAGCCCCTTTAAAACTTTAAAGTTTCTGGCCCCGAGTTTCTGGCCCCCGTTTTTGGCCATCAATTGCTGGCAATTAAAACCCGAATTGCATTTTCCAATAATGCCGGCATGCAACGCGATTCTGCCCCTTTTAACCCTACCATTGTGCCTCGCTGATTACCCTTAACCCTTGCCAACACACCCCTCCCTCCCCCTCCCTCTTATTGTTGTTGTTTTCGGGGGCAAAATTGTTTGGCATCGCTTTGGCCTAATGCTAATTTCGCGCCGTCTGCCACCATAAACAACATCAGGGCTGGTCACACCAACAAGCCCTGCCCTTTGACCCCTTCACCAGTAAGACCCCCTTCTCTGCCCCCTGCCCCCTGCCCATACCCTTAACCCCCTTTTTTTTGCTATCCGGCCTGTCCGTACTCTGGAGTGCGCGTGATTTCATTTTGAACGCGCTTCAAATTCAAATTAATGCCGCACAAATGTTGCCGGGAAGCGCCCAAGGAAAAGCTTGGGAAAATACATAGGAAAATTGAGAGAGAAAAAGAGAAAAATACAATACCTACCGCGAGATAAATAAATAAAAAATAAAGTAATTATTTATTATGGCAAAAAACATTTTGTGATATTTTTAAATTATAAAAAATTATCAATTGTAGATAAGTGTTTTGTATGTTTTATTCTTTTAATATATTTTTTCTTGATTGGTTGTATTACAAATATATTTTGTTAATTAAACTAGAGGGAATGTGTTAGAAAAAATGAAGTTTTATATTTTATATTTACCTTTAATATTTGTATGTATTACCAGTTAAAGTAATTAAAAAGAAATTATAATCAATTCCAATGCCCCACTGGTTCAGCTTTCTTAGGGAATCCTACAAGTAATTATTCCTTAATTTCATTTCCCTTTTCCCTGTTTATCTCATTAGGCTTTCTTTATTTAATTTTTCTCTTTATTTTTATCCCCATTAAATTTACTTTCTTAATTTAACTTCCCTTAATTTTATTTTCCTTAAATAATACTCTTTATATTGCATGTTCTTTAATTAAATTAATTATCAATATATCAATCAATCTTCTCAAATAATATTATAATCCTCAATTTAATTCTCTTCATTTAATTCTCCTCAATTTACATAAACTTAATTTAAATTCATCTCAATTTAATTCCACATAATTTTTTTCTTTTAATTTTATTTCCCTGAATTTTACTTTGCTTTATCTTTCCCTTCATTTTTTCCCCTCAAATTTGTTTCACTTAATTTTAAATCTCTTTATATTTCATGTTCTTTAATTAAATGAATTTTTTTCCTTCTCATCAAATTCTCCCTAATTTACATCATCCTTATTTTAATTCTCCTTAATTTAATTCCTCTTTTTTGTTATAAATGATTAGTTATTAATTTGTTTTCCTCTTACTCTTAATACCTTATTTTTCGTGTGAAAAATTTAAATTCTCCCCCCTCCTGTACCTCTAATCCTCCAATTTAGCAGCACTCCTGCATTACCCCCTCCCTTCCACTGTCAAGGTCATTAGGCATTATCCGCCTCAAGATCAGAGCGTCGGGCTTATAAACACCACTTAAAGTTGCCTCACAAGTTTCCTTGGGGCGCAAGGGGGGAATTCTCCTGCATTTTGTATGCCAGTGATTGCATTCAGCTGCTGCTGCTGCTCCGTACGAATCGAGTCAATGCCATTGTCCTTTGGGCCCGGGACAAAGGGATTTTCGCCAAGCAACAAGGCAACAACAATGCCAGAGCCACGGCGGGGGGCGGGGGGGCAGCGGAAAATGGCGGGTAAGGGGGTAAGGGGGTAAGAAAGCCATAATAAAGCCGCACACAACAACAGCAACAACGCGAACCGAAAGAAAAGCAAAGCGAGCCGTGCAAAAATCCCTTTGTGTTCGACCTTAAAGCAAAGAGCCGCGGGGACAAAACACAACGCAGCATTAAGAGGCAATGGAAAAGCATTTCTTTAAACTTTACAATTTGTCCCTTTAAATTTTGAAATTTACATATCTCAAGTATATATTTGAATATTTCAAATGCAAAACGGAAATGAATTACTTGAAAAGTTATTGCGCTTGTTGTAAATAATAAGTATACGCAGCGTGACCTCAGTTACTGAAATTTTTTTTTATATTAGAATTATTCGATTTATAATAAAATTTATTGGAAAACTATTAGGAAACCAAAGAAGAATTTCGGAACTATTTTTTGGGTTTATTATTAGTTTTTTTAACTTTTGTATACAATCATATATTAAGTATACGTAGCGTATCCCCAGTTGCTGAAATTCTTTCATGTTAGATTCATTAAATATATTCTAATATATATTGAAAAGATTTTAAGAAAAGAAAGAAAAGTTTCTTAATTATTATTTGGGCTTACTATTATTTTTTTGTACATTTTTTTTAACAATTTTTATACAATTTATCGCATTTCAGTAATTTGATAGAAACTAATATATACACTGGAAAACTATTATGAAACTAGAGAAAAATGTCTGAAGTATTATCTGGGTTTACTATTCTTATTATTGTTTTTTTTATACTTTCAGTTTAATTTAATATTATTCCTTGATACATTTACGCTTATTGCAGAACATTTTTTCTTAGCATTCGCTTCTGTTTACCGGGACTTTTTATTTGTTCTTGGAATTTATTTTATTGTGTTGATATTAAATTAGTATTATCAACCTAAATTTCTGTGTCTCTTTGGTTTTTTTTATTATTACTATATAAGTATATACAATATTTAGTAAATTAAAAAAGAAAAAAACCAAAAACCATGTGACTCTTTCTTTTTACCCACCTTAAAGTTGCGCCAAAATTTGTTGACTTTTTTCTATGGCAAAAGAAATCTCTGCAGTCAAATTGTCTTTGATTTTTGTCTTTTTTCACACTTTCTTTCCCTCTCTCCCTTCTCTCTCTCTCCTCTCCCCATTTTGTTTTGGGAAACGTGCTGAGCCGTAGACATAGGAGAAGACGAGGGGACATGTGGTGGAGCAGAATGGCGCGTGCATTTTGGCAGGCATTAATTTCTCCCGTGTGTCACATAACGGGAATTCCCCGTCTACTATTTCTTTTATTTTTCTTTTCACCTCCTTTTGCTGCTCTTTCTTCCTGACATGTTTTCCCTAGACTCTTTCGTTTTTTTTGGATTAGATCTCAGAGCTGGTCAAAAAAACAAAAAAAAAATGAGCTAAAATTTTAATTTAATTTTTGGTTATTTATATATTTATATTTATATTATATTATTTACATTTAAAAACAATGGTATAAAACTAACATCAGCAACTAAAAATGTATATTTAAAATTTTATATATTAATTAACATTTCATTATAAAATTAAGAAAACTAATTTTAAATGAAGAAGAAAACAATTTAATGTTTCTTGGTTAAACCGTATGCAAAAAGTCAAGTAAATTATTTTATTAATATTATTAAACAGTATCTAAAAGATAAAGTTCATTATTAATTCCGAAATGAGACAAAAGCTATATAAACTCTTTAATAATTAAAAATTACAGAGAGTAAGTCCTCAAAATTAGAATATAAATACAAAATTATAATATGAACTTAGCTATAAGTTCTATTGTTCTCACAGTTTTTAGATGTTGATGCCTTGTTTTTCTTTTTTTTTGTTATTTCGATTGATTTTTGTTGCTCATTTTTGTTTGAACTGTTTATTATTGTTGTTCCAGCTAAGAAAAGCTAATGTTTGCAACTATGTGCTTTTTTTCCTCAATAGTTTTTGTTGCTCTTGGCGGCAAAACGTGTTTATGGAGTCACTTTTTCTCAGTTTTCCAATTTGGTTGCAATGGCACGTACATCTCAGTCAGTACATTTTTTTCTGTATTGTTTGTTTTCTTTTTTTCCCTTCCTTGGCTTTTTTTTCTTATTGGATTTTAACATCATAGGCCTTCGATTTGATAAACAAATTAAGACGCAATTTTGCAGCATTTTTAAGCAAATTAAAATGGCACTTAAGTGGCTCTATATTGCTTACAAGTATTTGTTTTTCAAATATTTTTAAGCAAACCTAAAGTAATTTCAAAGCAACAGTTATCCTTTTTGTTAAACAAATACTAAAATTTAAGAAAAAATATAGTTCCCAATTTCTTGCAAATAGTATTTATAAAAAGCTGCTATAAATGCTCAAGATATATCGCATCTACATTATAACTCTTCTTTTAAGCCGCTGTATATGGCTTTTGAAGTTCGTTTATGTTCGAATTAATTATGCCGGCTTTTAAAGCAACGTCCGTGTCGCGAATCGCTGGGATTATTATTATTATTAATATGTGAAACTCTGGCTACGGTCCTGGGTTCTCCTGCAGGCCGGATCCTGCCTGAGCGTCCTTTGAAGTACTTTTCGCGCTTGTTTTGCTCATTGAATGTGCGTAAGGTCATCAAATATAAATTGTGGATGTCTGCGTCTTCCTCTCCCAGTGTGTGTGTGTGTGCGTGTCCTGGTGTGGCTGTATGACCTGCAGTTGAAAGCTTAAAGTTGCGAGGGTTGCTCTTAGTTTTGTTTCTTATACCTGAAAGTCTGTAAAAATTTTTAAATTTAGTTGCAATCATATTTAACTTACAATTTTAGTTTACTTTTATCTTAAAATGTTTTGTAAGAACACCAAAGAGTTTAACTTTACTTAACAACAACAATACAACAACAATTCAACAGCTGTATTTAAGAAATCTATTCTTGGTTCTTAAATGAAAACTAGCAACAAAATATCTAGAGACCTAAAAGATATCCACAACAATTCAACAATAATTCTACAATTCTACAACAATTCTACAATAATTCTACAACAATTCCACAACAATTCTACAACAATTCTACAACAATTCTATAACAATTCTGTAACAATTCTTCAACAATTCTATAATAATTATACAACAATTCTACAACAATTCTACAACAATTCTACAACAATTCTATAACAATTCTACAACAACTCTACAACAATTCTACAACAATTCTACAACAATTCTACAACAATTTTACAACAATTCTACAACAATTCTACAATAATTCTATAACAATTCTACAATATTTCTACAACATTTTTACAACTGTTCAACAATAATTCAACAACTGTATCTAAAAACCGTAAATTAATTTCCAATTATCGATAAATATCAAGTAGATCGTAGAAAACTCGATCTGAGATCCTCATGCCGCATCTTAAGTTAAGAATATTAGGAAACTCTAACATCGCCCCCTCTGTCTCCTCGCTGTTTACTTGGCCTCGTCGCTTTGTTGGTCCACACATCACATGGGATCCCGAGAGTCAGGGATCCAGGGAGACGGGGGACACGGGAATCCGCAGGATCCATCCATTGGCTTGCTGCCGCGGTCGCATTAACCCTTCACAGCCGTCGCGGGTCGACGACGACGTCGCCCACGTCAGCGCTAAAAATAATAGGCCGCCTGTGTGCATACAAATGAGTCCCAGGACGGGATGCACTAAGATAAATAATGACTCCTGTACAAAAATTATAAAATATATTTCAAGGGATGAATTTTGACTTCATCAAAATATACAAGCATTTAAAGTTGTATTTAATTTTCTCATTACAAGCAAGTTCCAAATACAAATACTTAAAAAAAAGGAGGAAATACTTTCTTAAAGAATTTGTTTCCAGTGTAGGCCTGCCTGGAGTTTCGGATTGGAGGTTGGCTTCGAGCATGCAATTATGCCAGCCTCCCTGCCTCCCTGCCTCCCCCCATCACTCCTCGAAACGTCGGGAGCAGCCCCTAACCACCACCTGCACAGTCCCCTCTTTTATGGCCATGGTCTGGCGCCTGTGTGCCGAGTTTTTTCCCCTGTTTTTTTATTGCAACTATTTGCATGACAGCGTATAATAATTTACTCGTTAAAAAAAAAAAAAAGAAAGAAAGAATCTCACTTTGGTGGCATAATTAACGGCATCTCTGCTGAAATGTTCCAACCTTTCTTTTTATTCATTTTGCTTTTGTTTTTGTTTTTATTTTCTTTGGCCTTTTTTTTGGGGTCCCGTTGTCTGTTTGTTCTCTCTCTCTTCCCTTTGGCTCTTTGGCCCTTTGTATGCAACATTTATTTGCCTATTTTTATTTGTATTTATTTAATTTATTTTGCTCCTTGGCCTTTGTTTGCCGTTTTCAGCCGCCAGGTTATGCCGCATAAATATTTAATTTATTTTGCATTTATGTGCCCCAAACACAAATAAATAATTATTATGCTACTGGGTTTACTTGCACTTTTTTCTGTCGTTTGCATTGAAAATGCATCGTGTTTGTGTTATAGAGTTTTTTTCCTATATATATTTTTTTTACAATTTTTTATTGTTTTCCCATTGCATTTTGAAATTTATCACATTTAATACTGGAAAATTTGTCATGTGATTTAGTGTCACGAATTTATTTATAAGTTAATGCCGGAATATGCATTTTATGGCGCATTTCGCAGCGCAATTAATTATTTATTTAATATTATAAATTAATCACGAACTGCCACGGCGCGCACCCCCCTCGCGTCCGTCAGCTGCCGCCTCGAATCACGTACGAGATCGCAGGCTGGTCACGAGGGGGTTAAGCGGGCTGCGGTCATCGATATATATTGCTATTTTCTGGGGCATTTGCCGGCTAATCGGGTGTGTATACCTTGCGATGGCACGAATTCGATTTGGAAATGGAATAGAATTTTTATTTACAAAATGTTGATTACCATATTGCTTAACGATGGTCGGGAAATTTAAGGTAAATCGGAAAGTATCGATAAGTAATCGCACCTTTAGCGATAACTTTAGCTTCACAAAATATTTCTATGTTGAATTTGGTTTATTTTTAGGGTACAATTTGATTAAAGTTGATTTAAATCTGAATAGTGTCTCTCGATAAATTTGGATGATTAAAATTGATTTAATACGTTGAATTTAATAACAAAATAAAATAAAAACAATATTTTTACCACGATAAACTTCTATAATTACAATCGCTCCAACACAATGATATCGATAACAAAGTTCCAACTTATTCCTTATGTTTATTAAAGTCACACAACAATATTGATAATGAGTGACGACTAGTCATTAAATTTGAACCCAATCGATCCAATTAGATAACTAATCGAAGCTTAAGTTTTACTAAATGAATGAATGTATCATAAAATATTTCTTTATTTTCACATATCGAAAGTATTCATTTCTAAAAATATATCTTAGTTGATTTCGATCACCAAACATGAATTTATTATTACATATCGAATGTATCGCAATGAGTGCTCCCACCTCTAGGAATGGCGCCATTACAACACCCACTGAAAAGCCACCCGCCCAAAGAATTTTAATGCCCTGAATGGGAAATCAAAGGCAAACATTGTAAACCGAGACGTGCCTCGATGCGAATGCCCGCAACAATTTGCCGGACATTATGACGCGGCTTCATCGTTTTCGCATTACTTTTGCCGTTTTCCATTTTCCAGCTGAATGTTGCGTATCTTTTGAGTTTTCTTTTCCGGACTCCAAGCCTTATGGCATATTAGCTAATGGTAAAGGCTTGGGAAGCCGTTAGAAAAAGTGTTTAACCTTTTCAGTCATTAAAATAACTCAAGACTAGTTTTGGTAAAAATATCGATATAAAGAGATCGAAATTTGGCGAAAAGGTTGATTTAAAAGTCAATATTTTAACATAAAAGAGGGATAATTTTATATTCTGATCGATAGATTAGAAAATATTGAAAAAGAAGGTAAACAAATTAAATAACATAATAAAACTAACAATAAATTCACTAATTTTCAATGTTAAATTATCGATATATCAAAGTTCGATATTATATCTAACATTTGCTTTTAAAATATGTATTGTCATACCCACTTAAGGCTCGCCTTTATATTTTTTTTTATAACTACAGTTGATAACTCTTACCTAAGAACTTAATTTAGAAATCCAACATATATTTTATAATCCCCAAACTATAGTTGTAAAATCTTTATGATATAACTGTCAGATGTATCAATTTCGAGTGTCAACATTCCCCTTGGCTGTTAAATATTTAAGGGTATTGAATATTCTGCTTTGGTTTTTATGCACTAACCATTATTTTATTCCCTTTGGCTCCGTTTCTTTTTCGGTCTCGCTTCCTTTATGACTGCCAAATGCACTCTCCACATGACCACCCACACCCTCCGCCATTATTCAAAAACGAAAGAATAAAAAAGATACAGAAAAAATACAAAAAAATATACATACATATGTAGGAGAGTAAGAGAGGGAGAGAACCGTTTGGAGTTTGAAAAGCTGTTGCCAGTTATTGTCTCGCCCTGAAATGTATGCTATATATGGAGATGGATACTCTCTGTGCCGTGGCCCATAAAGTCTTCTCCTCTCCCTCTCTCTCTCTCTGTGTGTCTCGCATTTTGGCCAGCGGCAGTGCCATCAATAAATAATAAATTGCCTATAAAAACTGATAAATTCATTGATGAATCTTCGCTAGAGTCGGGCTCCCGTTTCCAACAGTATTCGATCCCGATTCTCCTTCCCCTCTTGTCTCCGTTTCTGTCTCTGTTTCTGGTTATGTGGCTCCCATAACGCGTTTGTCTGACTGCCATATTTGCGGGCACGCCCCCTTAATCCTCCGATCCGATCCCACGCCCCCCCATTCCCTTAGTCCGATTTACCCCTCTTTAAGTGAGTAATGGAAATTCATGGTAATAAATGTATGGAAAAGCAGTCAGAGACAAGGGGAACGGGATGAGGACGATGTGTCTCTCTCTCTCTCTCTCTCTCTCTCTATCTCTCTCTGAATGCGGCTTGCATTTCTTTTTTTGAGCCATTTACCCCATTCTCCCTTCCCTCCCTAGTTTTAAGCCACTATAGCCATGGTCATGGGTAGGGGTACACAGAAAAAAAATATATATTGCTGTGATATTTCATAAATTATATATTTCGGTTTTAAATCAATGAATTTTCCTGCATAATTCCTTATGGAAATACCTTAGTTTGTGTTTTGGAAATAATTAGTTAAATCATATTTAACAAAATAAATACAAAATGGCGTTTGTAAGAACCTTTTCTATATACTTCTTAATTAAAATAACTTAATTAATGTTTACGAAAAAATTACTTAAATCAAATTCAAGAAATTAAATCAAATTAGCATTTATAAGAACTTTTTCTACATAATTATTCTACATAATTCTTAATTTAAATAACTTAATTTATGTTTGGGAAATAATTACTGAAATCATATTTAACAAATTAAATCAAAATAACATTTATAATAATTATTTCTGAGTTCTTATTTATTAAATTAAATCTTATTTAACAAAATAACTATTTCTGATTTCTTTGTTATTAATTAATTAAAATAGAGCCTTAAAGATATTACCATAAATGATTGAGCAATAATTTTAAAAGGGTTTTAAAGTTCTTTCTATAGAATATTTTTAATAATGTTTTAAAGATATTTGTACAAAATTTCTAAAAATATTTTAAAGCGTGTTTTAAAGTTATTTTAAATTTAAAGTAATGATACCTATTTTCAAAATATTTATTATATATTATATATCATCATTTAGAGTATTAATAACTTATTTAAATATATTTTGTATATATTATTATATATATTTGTATCTATGTATAAAGTAACTATTATTTTTTTCCCGCACAACTTTAGCGACTTTGCGCGGTGTAAATAGTCAGCTATCTATTTCTTCGCTTACTTAGAACTGAAATAGTTATTTCCATTTTGATTTGAACCAAATCTTTCCCTCTTTCCAAGCTTTATTTTTTTATTTTTTTGCCCCAAAAATCCAAACATTGATTTATGCTTGTCTCTGCGATGTAAGGGAAAACGGCTTGAACTGAGCTCTTAGCCTCATGTTTGGGGCTAAGCTGGATTGAGTCCAAAAACCTGGCAAAAAGGCAAGTTGCAACACAAAAAAAAGAAACAAAACAATGAAGTTGATGCTACATATATAAATCCTACAAAACGGAAAGCTGTTGGATTGTTTTCACCTGTTCGAACTTAAGGAGATTACAAATCGGTTTTATTGGTCAATACAAAAATTTTGAAGTGAACAAAAGCCTTGAAAGCTACTTAGGAAAAAGAGGTGTTTGAAAGGGAAAAAAGTTTGCTTACAGTTAGGGCTTTATCTTTTTCTTGAGTAACAATTAAAGTTTCCATTTGTTATTTATTTATATTTTAATAATGAAATATTGAGACAACTATAAAATATATCAATTGGTTTATGGGAGGCTTAAAAATTCTGGGAATAATGCTGACGTTGTGTTTATTTCCTCTTGGAAAACCTTTCAAACTCATTGCTTTTTCCTCCAAGCCATCCATCTATTTTATCTATTTTTGATTTACCGAAAAAGAATCTCAGACAAACATTATTTCCTGTTAGCAAAACCCAAACTCAAACCCAAACCCAAGCCCATTGTTTGTGCATTTTTTCGCCGCTTCTCTTTTTTTTTTTTTTTGCTTTGTTAAATGTAATTTTAAGTGACGTCGCCAAAGTTGAGACGTGACAAAATTACAAAATATTTTGTAAGCTCTTAAAACCGTTGACGGTGGCAAAAAAGGAGGTGGCACAGCAGCAGCATCAGCAGGAGCAGGAGCAGCAGGACATGGCCATAACATGGCCCATAACAATAAAAACAAATAGAAGCAACGGCAACGGCAACATAATACTTAATAACGTGCATTTTGATGTTGTCGCGGTTGAAGGGGGCCCAGGAATTTCCCGAATCGAAGGAGGGAAAACGGGGAAAAAGGACTCTCGGGACACCACCATTATCTCCCTTTTGGGGCACAAAAACTTTTGTGCGGCCCAAGGCCCCATCAAAGGCCGCTGTTCGTTCGGTGTACTCGCCTCTCTTCTTTTTTTCGGTGACTTGGACACCAAACTAAATAGTTTCCCCGGCAGCCAAAAACTATTCCAAGTTTGGGCCTTTCTGCTCCCCCCCCAGCAAAGTGGCAAACAAACGGAGTAGGAAAAGGCAACAACATTAACGGCCAAAAGTTTGCCAAACTTGTCCTTGGACAGTGGTAGCAAATTTGAGAAAATCGGGGCATAACATCAGGTTTCGTTAACATTTAAATATGTACATCTAGTTGAGGAGGTGAATAGGAATCTTTTGAAAAGATAAAAAACCTTTTTTATTATTAGAATTCTTTTTAGAATATTAAACACATTATTGAAAAGTTGAAAACATTTCAAACATTAAAAGATGTTGAAAGCTGTTTAACATTTAAAAATTTTTAAATATATATTTCATATAAAAATATATCTAAAATATTAATAGCATATAATATTATAAAAAAAAATAAACAAATATATAAAAATACGTTTTAAGAATATTTAAACAATTTAAAAAAATATTAAAACCATTTTACACATCTTAAAACCGTTCAAGAAATATTTATATATTTTTTAACCGTCACAAACATTAAAAGAAAAATAATAAAAACTTTTGTTAGACACAACATATTTTTAATGTTTTCAAATATTTTAACTATTGACAAAAAAAAGTAATATATTAAGAACATATTTATAAATGAAAAAAAAAAAAAAAAAACATTTATAAAATTTAAAAAGATTGTAATTGCTAATTAGATAGCGTTCTTCTTATACATTTATTTTCTTGATACAAAGGTACAATTTTAAATATAAAGAATTTAAGAATTTAAAATAAGGAATATATTTAAAAACTCTCTGTTAAGCGTAAACTATAAATTTCGCATTAAAAGAAATTTAACAAATATAGCATTTAAATAAATAAAATTGCAATTGCAATGAACCTAAAAATACATTACTTTTTCTCTATACGTATGTCGGTTTTTATTCCGTTAACAAATCTGCATAAAAAAAAGCAAATTGTGATAAGTTTTGGCAATTTTAAGGACGTAACCCCTAAAAACAAATTATTTTAAAATAATTTAATAAAACCTTTTTTCGTTTAAACATGGCCAGATTGACTCTGCTGTTAATGCTTATTAGGAATATATTTAATTTGTATGGTCGGAAATTATTTCTTCACTGCGTTTTAAGCTCCTGACTTCAAAATTATAATACTGTGCAAGGGTGTAAAAAATACAAGAAAAGAAACAACATAAATATACTAACTTAACACTGTTCGAGCCAACACTTTCCATAATTATTATTATTATTATTATGATTAGTGCAGCATAATGCAATGAAAGCACTCCACACACATATCGTACACCGGGCAGGGGGATTCCCCCGAACAGTGAATTATTCGCTGTGTTAAAACATGACTCGCTTTTTGGGCTCGTCGTATATTTCATTTTCTGTGTGTGATGACTGCTCGGAATTCAATTGCACAGCGACGGGAAAAGCGGGAAAAGAGGGAAAACTGGGCTGGGATCAGGGTCTGGTGTGTGGCTGTCGGCTGCGGTTTTCCTCTTATTATGGCGCAAAAGCGGCAAAAATAATTTCGGCATGAATTACCAAACGGAGAATGCGCTCACTAATTAGATGCATAATTAGACATGAAGTTCGCGTTTGGTTTTCAGGAGGAAATTCCCCTCAACTGAAGTAGAGGTGCTATTAAACCTGTGTGTTGGAGATTAATTGAAAGTGTTTTCCAAGAAATATGAAACTCAAGACAAGTTTTAAGAGGGGTAAATTCTCTAATCTGAAGGCTTTGCTTTGGGAACTTTAAAGGAAACTACAACTTCTTTGATTATATTTAACTCCTTAAAACATTTTTATTTGCTGAAAAATCTTAGCTAGAAATATTAATCTTTTTAAGTTTATTTTCTCTTTCCTCAAATGTATATTTTTGTTTCCCAGTTTAAAGTTTATTATTCTCTTCCCTCAAAATGTATACTTGTCTCCCAGTTTAAACCAAATAAATAAATAGTTAAAAGTTTTGTGCTTTTAGCCAATTTTAGAGCTTTCTTCTTAGTTGTTCCATTCACTTGGCTAATTCAATTCCATTCCTTGGCTTTGCTTTGTGCCAATTCCGTTAACTTCTCTGCGAATTTGGCCTAATTGAAGTTCGGCTTCAACTTGCATCGAAGATGCGTCAGCTGAAGTTGCAGTGGCAGCAGGTGCAGTTGGAAAAATACGCCACTCTGTTGCCTCTCTCTCTATGTCTCTTTCTATATTTTCCAGGACCTTTCCCTCGGCACTTCTCCTGCTCCTGTTCGCTTCCTCCTGGCCGCAGAAAGTTGGGCACGTGCGGAGTGCACGTAGCCGGAAACAAATGACATTGTCAGCGCCCTGGACCCAAAAACTGAACAGACGACGAGGACCACGAGGACGAGGACGACCCCTTGTCGCCTTTTCCGCACATTTCCTTCACATTTTGCCCCCTTTTTTCACATTTCCCGGCCAGTTTTGCAGCCATTTTTCGGCTGGTCCTGTCGAGAAGAAGAAATCCCAGCTAAGCATTTCCGGTCGCGTTCTAGACTTGCCTGCTCCTTTTTCCTTGGCCTCCGCTGTTGCAGCTTTTCCTGCACAACACATGGGTGTGTGTGTGTGTTTGCTGGGTGCGTGTGTGTATGACAAGGCCATTAGCCGCGACGGCTTTGGCAGCCACAAAAGTTGAGACGCATCCTTGCAGCTGCCATTTTATGACAGTCTTTTGTTGTCTGCAGCAAGGTCTGCCTTGGCCCTTTGTCTGCCCTTTTCTCTTACTTATATTTTTACACTCCAAAAGAAGGTTGTTTTATTGAGAAAATATATACTAAATTTAATATATTTAATTATGTTTTTAATGGGTATTTTTTTAAGAGAAATTTCGTTGATATATTTAAATAAAATAAACTCTTAGACTTCTGGCTAGTTTTAAAATGTTTCCCATTCCTAACTCTTATTTTAAATCATATTTAAATGTTTTGTATTATTTTTTTACACTCCAAAATAAGGTTGTTTTATGTTGAAAATATATACTAAATTTAATATAATTAATTATGTTTTGATTTAAAAATTTTTAAGTGAGAAATCATATGATATATATTCAAATAAAATAAACTCTTAGACTTGTTACTTGTTTTAAAATGTTTCCTATTCCTAAATCCTATTTTAAATCATATTTAAATATTTTTTATTAAACAAAAAAACAAAAAATATATAAAAAAAATACTATAAATATTCATTAATTATTTAAGAATTTTTGCCAAGTGCCTCGTGCAGCTGTTGTCTTATTATTATCCAAGTCCAAGTTTCTAGGTCCAATCTTCGCTTAAATCAAATGACAAAACGGCAGCCGGCTGCCAATTAGTTTTTTTATTTTTTTGGTAAATGAAACTGTGAACTGCCACTGATTTTTCCATCGAATTTTCCTCTATTTTCCCCCAGGTGGCAGCTTGGGCAGCACGAGCGGCAGCGGCATCAGTGGCCTCAATGCCGAGTGTCCAACGGACTCGTTTCGGTGCAACAACGGCAAGTGCATCTCGCACCACTGGGTCTGCAATTACCAGAAGGACTGCGACGATGGCGAGGACGAGATGCAGTCATGTCGTAAGTATCACGGGGAAGCATTAAGCGGAAAAGCCGCAAAAACCGCACACAAAAACTCGGCCATAATTAAAATGCTGAAGTCAAGGCATATCGTGGTGGTAATTAAGTGAAGTGAAAAAAAAGAAATCCAAGAAAATATTCAAGTGTTCAGCGGTGAGAATGGATGCTTAAATCGATTTTCACTCCACTTGTTATTAATTTAATTAAACGGGTGATTATTCCATTGCCGATTATCGCGGAAATGTGTAATAAAAAAGTGATTAAAATCTTTTCAAAAGACCGAAGGAGAGAGCATTCATTTAAATATCCACAAAAGTCTGAGCAATGCAGAAACTAGGGATGACAGAAAGCGTTGGTATATCAATACTGTATCGATATTTGATGAGATATATCAAAATATATAAATCAATATTTAAGCGTTGCAATTAGAGCTGGAAAAAAATCGAAAATATAATCGATAAATATATTTTTTTTCCAATTATGCGATACATTGACTCAAAATTTAGGAATCGACTTAATCGAAAAATTTCCAACACTTCTCGGAAAGCGACTTGGAAAAGATAAATACACATCTTTGCAGATATAATTATTACATAAAAATATATATAAAAAATATATACAAATTTATATTAAAGTATCGCGTAATTGGAAAGAAATATATAGAAGGAATTATACATATTAAATGTTATATTTTCGAAGCCAAGTAAAAAGGCAAGGAAACCAAAAAGTTATCATGTTATACCATTGCTAAAATACAAAGAAAACTAATAATAATTAAAAAATAATATAATTTTTAATAAATATGCATACTAGGTTTTATTTTTAGATCTAAAAAAGAACAAATATTTGTACTTAGAGTATTTTCGATATTAATAGATTTATATTTCAAAATTGTTAGATAAATCGATTTACTGAATATCGGTTTATTTCCAGCTCTAATACATAAGCAACCAATCGATATTCTCTTTATCGTAACTATACAATTGGAAAGAGAAACAAATAAATTAAATTAAATAACATTTGATCGATTATATTTCTATCACATCGATAATTTGAGGTTAAATGCTCTCCTTTTTTGATATTTAAAATTCCACAAATTCGATAAATGAGTTATCGATTTACTGTAAGCATACTTTTCTACCCATTCTCTTGCAGCCCCACCGGAATGCGAGACTCCTCAGCTAAATTGCGGGCAGTATGTGTTCAACAAGACGTACTGCATCCCTCCGCATTATCGCTGCGATATGATCGACGACTGTGAGGATAAATCGGATGAGGCGCAGTGCAGTGAGTACTATATACCATTATTTTCCTATATAATATTTACAATACAAACGCGTACAAACGAATTCAATCTCAAGGATTCCCTCTCTCAACGAAGCGTGCCTTTTCTCACTTTCAATGTAAATTTGTTGACTCGACAAATATTGGCTTGTCCTCGTCCTGAAAATCCTTTAGTTAAATCTCTTTCCCTTTTGCTCTCAAGTGTCTAAAAAGGGGAGTAACAATTTGCTTAGCAAAATGTTTACATTTTATTATGCCAATTTTATTTATGCAAATTCCAACAAATTCACATGAACCGCAAGTCTTGTTTTCCCAACTATATTACACGAAGGTGCCCCCAAAAAGTACATAAATATTTATCCTTTGCCCCCGAAACACACCGCATGCCAGGATATCGGTAAGGGAATATCTGTTAAGGGATGTCTGGGAAATCCCCAAGGTAAGGGCCGCAAATTAGCGAGGAAAACTCAAGGCGAACTCAGCAACAGCAACACAAATGGATCAATTTGATGTTGGGCCATAAATCTTTTCCTCTTTTTCTTTTCTTTTTTGTTTTTGCGGGTTAAGGGTGAAAGGTTAACCCTTTAGCTAGTTGTAGGAAATGTGAATTGATGATTGCCAGCTGAAAGTTGAGAGAAGAGAGAGAACTTCATGAACGGAATTGCAAATGAACTTTCGGTTAACTGGCAATGAAAATGGATACTCTTCAGGGAAAATGGAAAAGAGAATTTCGATACAGAAAGGTTGAGGCATTAGGAAGGCATCACGAAGGCATTAAATACCTTTCATTGTCTGGGCTTGAGTTGGGTCAGTATTTAGACGAAAAGTTAAAAAGAAACTTGTAAAAAAATAATTAAGTTCGTATTTAAAATTCTTCTATATTTTACATAATTAAATTCTGTATTATTTATTTTGTTATATATTGACAAAACAAAATTAAAGAATATATGATAAAATTATGTAAAAAATACAAAAATTTAAATACGAATTTAGTTATGTAAAAAATACAAGAATTTAAATACAATCTTAATTAATTTTCCCATGTGACGGCCTGTTTTTGATGGGTTTTTTAGAATTTTTTCTTCATTTAGTGAAAAGATAGAGCCTTAAGTTTTTTATCACTTATAAACATATATTTCAACAAAATGAATATACATTTTCCGCTTAAAAATATTCAGTAGAACTTGAATTACAACGTTTTTAAGATTTTTTTTCATAACATGGGATGTGACCCTCTTAATATCTATAAAACGTGGGTTATTTATAATTATAATTTGACTGTTATTATTATTTTCAAATTAAAAATTAATAAATTTATAAAATCCTCTCTCAAACTGCAGAAAAATATTGAAATTTAATGATTTATATCACTATCATTATTTTCTTTATAAAATTTATTTATTAAAAGTTAAGATTCTTCTCACTTAAACTAAGTATCTGAAGCTCTACCTAAGATGTTTAGTTATAAACTAATTCTTTTTAAATGCTACTTATATTTCATTAAAAAGTAAACTCCCCTTTTTAATAATTTCCACTAATTTTCCTTTTGCCTAATAGCCAATTTCCGGAAGTTTTCTTTTCACTTTTAGAGAGAGAGAGACAGCCAGCGAGGCAACCGATTAATTTAAGGCCCCTTTGGCACTTGAGGGAATATTTATCGCTGATGACTTTAATAATCCGCTGACAGGACACCACTTCCTCATCCTCCTTCCATGGATATCCTTGGGAACAGTCTCTGTTGTCTGCTCGTTTGGGCAAAGAATTTAATGCATTTTCAACAGCTCTCGCTCGGTCGGACTTTGTATAGTGTGTAGTTGTGGAAAGTCGCCCCTTTTTCTTTTGCAGCTTTTCCAGGATTTCCCTACCAACTTCTCCTCTTCCCTCTCCCCTCCTTCCCGCGCCGCATAAAGTTCAAGTGCATTCAGCCAGCAGACTGTGAGCCGCACATTTTGATTAAAAGTTTGCCTGGTGAGAATCCAAGAAAAGCGGGAAATGAGGAAAGCGGAAAGGCGGAAAAGCGGGACAGCGGGAAAGGCGGAAAAGCGGGATGGCAAGCAGCATGTCCATGCAAATCGCCAAAAAGTGCCCGGGACTTGTAGAAGCATTTATTGCTTGTTATTTAAGATTTATGCACACTCATACACCGACAGGCAAACAAATATTTAAATATCTTTGAGGCGACCAATTTCCAAGTGTCCTTCCTCAGCTCCTCAGTCCCTTTCCCCTCTCTTCCCTTCCCTCTTAGCCACTCGGCATCCTTTTGTGCAAGTTTTAGCCGGCAGCTTTGACGACTCCGTCTCGTTGAAACTCCGAAATCGTGAAAACGGCTAGACAAACGCCTGGCAACTTGGTCCTGGCTCAGAGCCTTCCCTCCCCCCCTCGCATCTCCTTCTAAGCCGAGCTAGAAGGCCAATTTGTCTGCCGAAAGAGTTGCCAAGGCTGATCACCTGGCTATAGCTCTTTTTCTTACTTAGAAAACTAGTTGGAGAAGTAATTTTTTTGGGTTCAAATTATTCTATATAATTTTAATAAACTTTTTCTAGTTTTTAAATATTATTATGGGGAATAAAGATGTCGCCAAGAAACCCTAAACTATGAGCATTCCTCAAATTATTCATATAGTTTTAAGGGGAAAAGTCCAAGTTAAAGCAAATTATAAACTTTCAAAAGAATGTGTAATTTAGAAATCAAAACCTTTACAAAAAAAGCCCAATCAAGATATGTATCGTTTTATCGATATTTAACACAAAATGCTATCGGTTTATAACAGTACATACACTAAATAATATTTTGTTCACACTTAATACTATAAATACTTGTTTAAAGTTTACGAGAGACTTATTATTAATTATATGTAATTATTTCTGATATAAAGTTGGCTCCACATAATCGAAATATTTATCTGGTTACCTTATCCTAATTGATATATTTATCTTTTTATCGATAAATAACACCAAATACTATTTGTATATATCAAGTTCATACATGCACTAAATAATATTAAAGGATGTTTACACTATATAGTATTAATTCTTGTCTAAAGTTTATTAGTCTCTAAATTATGTGTGTTTTAAAATTGACTCCAACTAATCGAGATATTTATCGTGCTATCGATATCTAACACTAAATATTTTCAGTATATAAACAAACGCATTATTTTATGTAACAGAAAGTTCACACTTAAACTATTAATACAATTTAAAACATACATTTACAGTTTATTTTGAGACTTTAAATAATGTTCCTTAAACACTAGTAAAAAATCATTTTCCAAACATTTTTAGCCATTTTTTTTTTGTAGTATTGAAAACAACACTGATGCAGGCAGATGGCAGTCAGAGGAAAAAGAGAGAGAGGAAAGGCTCAACAACTTCACTCCTTTTTGGCTCAGAAAACTTTTGCCGGCGCACAAGATCAAGTTTAAATTTCATTTTAATTTAATAAGACGTTGCCGTAAAACGAGAAGAGAGAGATGAATAGAGAGTGCTGCAGGTCCTTCGTGTGTCTCTCTCTCTCTCTCTATCTTTCTAGTGCCAGCAGCCATCTCGCTCGCACTTTGTTGCACAATAATTTATCGCGCTTAAATGGCGACAAAATGTTCACTCTTATTGCGTTCTTAACAAATTTATTTTGCGTACGTGTCAACGCGTCGCCGTCGTCGTCGTCTTCTGCTTGTCTCGTCTTGCTGACAGCGGGGTGGCACCTTTTTCCCTCGGTTTTCCCCGGGATTTCCACCCATTTCCCACCTTCCACCACTTTCCCCCTCTGAGTATGCGTGTGTTTGTTTGCTTTTGCCTGCCTTTGTTTGCTTAATTTATGGCATATAAATATTAGAGCGGGCTTATTTCAACTATTTAATTACTTCAGGTGTTGTGCGAGCAGGAAGATGAATGTGAATGTGGGGGGGAGAGATGGAGATGGAGGATGAGCCAGGCAGAGATAATCCACACATCCACACATACAGGGACACCAGACCCACATCCTGCCGGCTCCGCCAGATGCCTTATAAATGGGGCCATGTGTGTGTGTGTGTAATTAAAATCATGGCAGATTGTTTGTATTTTGAGTTACATTTCCAGGAACCTAAATCATATGTTTCTCCAAGAACTAACTAACTCTCCTTGTCTGTAATTTAAGCTCTCATTAATTTTGAATAATTTGGGGAAGAGAAGAGCAAGGTTAATCAGTGAGTAATGTAAATAAAAATATATAAATTACTTTGTAAAATACAAGGAAATATTTCTAGAGGAATTTAAATATATTTTGCTCTTCTTCAATATAAATATAATATTTATTATAAAGTTCAAAAATCATTTAGGTTTTTTTTTATTTTTGCATACCCTTTATTTTTCGCTCAGTGCATTTATATCTTACTACTTGTGTACACAAGAACACCTCGAAACTCAGCGCGCAGTAAGCTCTCTCCTCCACTAATAACTGTGAGAACAAACAGCGAACATCTGCTGCTGCGAAGGACACTTGGAAGTTACTGCGCTACCGTTACCTTATCACCCCGCCGCACTTCCGCCCCCACCCCCCTCTCCCATTGCCACCCTGCCACCCACTTCCGCTTTGCCGATTATTTTTGTTTCCTGCTTCGCCCCCGTTGCGGTCGCAGAAGTCAACAAGCTGAAGCTGAGTCAGAAGTGGGAGAAAGTCTGATTTAAAAAACTTATATATCGATGGAAAAATATATCGATAAAAACTTATATATCGAAATATTATTTATTAAATAATAATAATAATAATAATTGAATTAATTATTAAATGATTTGATTCAGTAAATTATAAAAACTTCTATCAAGAGTAACTCAAAACTATACAAACTAAATAAGAGTACACTTCCGATAAGTAAATCGATAATTTCGATACTTAATATGAATAAATGGGATTAATTATTAAATGATTTAATTCAGTAATTTATAAAATCTGCTATCAAGAGCTACTAAAAAAATAAAAAACGAAATAAAAGAAAATCGCCGATTAGTAAATACAAATAATTCGATACATTCAATATTTAATATACAACATATATCAATATATAAATTAATTTTCTCATCTCTAATTAAAAATAGAGACTGAAGCACTCTTCTCTGCTTACTGAAACCAGATGAGCAGCCCCAAAACGAGCTGGCAGAGGGGGGGCGGGGGAAAAAATGAGAGGAAAATGAGGAAAAAGTGATAAAGACAGGAAACAGGGGCAGGAGGGGAATTTTCCAAGCGGACATTTCGTATTTCGTTTTAATTGCAGGCAGCATCTAATGAGGCAGATACTGCCGCGTAAAAAAGTGCGTAAAACCAGAGGAAGCTTCGTAGAGCTTAAGCTCACCAGAATTTTCCCCTTTTTCGTATACCTGGCCCCCCCCACAGGACTTAAGTGTTATGGCCACTGCCATTTCATTAAAGTGTTCAGTGTTGACAACTGCTTAAAAAAGAAAAAATTAAAATAAATAAGAAGAAAAAATCTGAATAATTTAAAAAAAAATATACATAATTACAAAGTATCATACGTAATGAGGAAATTTATTTTAATATATTTATTTATTATAAAATAAAATCAGATATCTTGAAAAAGAGTAAATTAAAAATATATCAAGTTTTTTGGACTTTAATTAATAAATAGCCACTTTTAAGCGAAAGCTAATATTTAATGTTGAGAAAAAACTAACTGCTTTTTATTTTGGATTGCAAAAATAATTCATTATTATTTTAATAATTTAATAATATAAAATTAAATTACACAGTTATACTTTATAACTCTTATCTAATTTATTTGTTTCCACTAAATATATATACACAGTCTTTGCTTTATCTTTTTAACTGCAAATAATTAAAAGTTAGTCCCAAAAATTCCTTCCTAAATTTTCAAGCTAACTAATTTCGAGGAAAATTTATTTTTAGCAAAGACTTGAAAACCAAACAAAAAAAATTAATTTAAAATATATATCCTTGGGATAAATTAAATAAATTAAATTAAATTAATTTAAATATCCCTAAAATATATCCCTAGAATATATCCCTAGAATATATTCCTAAAATATTTATTCTTCTGACGTTTTACAAGCCAAGTTTTCAGTTCTGCCAACTTTCTCATAAACTGTCACCATCTCCTCTCGGGCCCCTTCTCTACTCCTCTCAGCTTTCTTTCTCCCGAATTTCCCTGTCACAAACCACTTTCTCCATCTCTCTCTCTCTTTTCGCCACGTTTTTATCTCGTTTTTTCTCTCTCTGTAGTTTTGTGAGTGGCGACGATTGCAGCTGACGTTTATTTGACTGCAGCTAAACGTGACGCTGCCAGGGGCGGGGTTTTGGTATTTCTGGAAGGGGGAATGGGACACGAAGGCGTGGGGGCGTGGCACTTGTCGCGCGTAATTACACAACCCACCGTAAAGAGCGCCACCCATGGAACTACTCTCTCCACTTGATACACGCATAAAAGTCTTGGCTTGCAATAAAAGTTAATGCTGAGAAAACAGTGAAGGGAAAGAACCAGAGAACCCAATTAGAAAGTGTTTGGTTAAAACAAAAAAACAACAAAAAACAGTGAAAGAAAATGCGGAGGCGGTACTTGTTGTTGTTGTTTATAAAGTGGCAACAACAAGCTTCATTCCCCGCTATTTTTCGGTGCAAAGTTTAGTGCCAAAAAAGTTTTTGCAACCAAAACGGAGAAGCGAGTGAAAAATGAAGCTTTTGCAACAAAAAGGAAAGGGAGTTGGAAAATAAAGAAGGGAGCTCTATAAAGGGAGAGCGGGGGGGAGGGTTGTTAAGAAGGGGCAAGGAACTAGCTCTTTTTTATGTCCTTGCCGTGGAAATTGCAATGATTGCAGCTACAAAATCACCAACTAGCCACGTCCCCCTCTGCAGTCATTATGATTTATTTTTTTTAGTGACGAGAAAATCAATAGTTGGATTTGCATATGGACAAGAAGCAATTATCGACAACTAAGATATCGAAGCGTGGTTGTTTTTAATATTTAAGAATTGCAATCAAGTAAATATGTTTAAATATTTTTTAAAGGAAATTAAATAGTAATTTTTGATATTTATGTACATAATCTATAGTGAGTTTTATCAAAAAAAATTAAACTAAAAAATATACATTCGATATTTCGATAAATAAACTATGTAAAAATATTTAAACATTGTGTTTTAAGCATTCAAGACTCAAGATCACGTAAATATATTAGAAAAATATATATAACATTTAAGCTTACGAAAGCTTAATCATATCTTTCAATATTTCGATAGGCAAACAATCGATATATTATCTTAATGGAAGCTAATTTAACAAATTTAATAAAAACTTAAGAGAAATACAATTATTAATTATCAAAAACTGTATTATTTCGATATTTCCATTAATCAAAGATATATATTGATCGATATCTTTGCCACATGTTGGAGAAAAGCCAGTCAGCTACAGAAATTGCAACAAATTGTGGTCGTAAATCTCTTGGCCAGGCCAAAGCGCCCACCAACTGCAGCGGGTCCAGGGATTAGCACTAACAAAGTTAATGTCGCAAAATCGGGTGTATATATATGTATGTAGCAGGGGGTCGGAAAAGGCCACGGGGGGTGAGGAGGTGGAGAGATGAGGAATGAGGAGCAGGTCGTTCCCGGAGTGCGTGACACATTTTTATGATTTCGCGGAGTTGGAGTTGGAGCACAAAAAAATTTCCCTTCCGCCGCTCCACTTTGTCAATAGGAAAACCCCCAAGGGGAGACAAAAACTACAAAAAAAAAATAGAGATTTGTGCACTGAGAAAAATTTTTTTTGCGAATCAGTTTTCTATTTAAAGAAAAAATATATTCTGCAACAAAAAAATAATAATGATGATGTTAATAACTTTTTTATGCTTTTATTATTTGCACATTTAATAAGAGCAATGTGAGTTTATGCTTTCTAAGGGATTTATTTATTTTAAAATGTTTATATTTTTTAAAACAAATCAATAATAAATATAACCAATACTAACTATAAATAAAAAGATATTTTTTAAACATGATTATAAAAATAAACTTTTAAAACACGACTGTTAATTCCTTTAATATTTTGTATTTAAATTTATTTTGTGGTCCTCGTAAAATATTATATTTACGTTTTTATTCTTTCGAAAATAAAAGAATTTGTTATTTTAAATATTTTGTAATCCTCATAAAATATCAAATTTATTTTTTTTTACATTTAAAAATAAAATATTTGCTTAGTTTCTTCCTATTATTTAAGTTAAGTTCTTCAATTCTCAGAAGTACAGCTTTATTATTATTATTTTGAAAAATAATAATTGAAACCTAATTATATCAATAATATTTTTTAATTTTAATTATTTTTTAGTCCTCCTAAAATATTCAATGTGTTTTTTACATTTAAAAATAAAATATTTGCTTAGTTTCTTCCTGTGATTTTATTTGAGGATTCAACTTCTCAGGAATACAACTTTATAAATAATTGATAAATATTATTTAAGTCTCTAGTTTTCTTTATTTTAATTTTTTTTTAAGTAATAATTTATAATTTCAATTTTTTGTAGTCCTCCTAAAATATTACATGTATTTTTTACATTTAAAAATAAAATATTATCTCAGTTGCTTCCTTTAACTTTACTCGAGTTCTTGAATTCTAATGAAGATAACTTTATTAATAATTTAAAGTAATATTTGAAACCCCTAGAATTTTTTATTTTAAAAATTGTAAGTAATAATTAATAATTTTAAATTATTTTGTAGTCCTTTAAAAATATGAAATTCATTTTCCTTGGTCAATTTCTCTCTTTGTTTCGATTTTAATTCTCAAATTCCGAGTAGCGCAACTTGATTTCTAATTGAAATTAATATTTAAACCCTTCACCTGGCCAAATGTATATTTGATGGAATTTTTTTTGTTTTGTAATTTTTTTTTTTTTTTTGTAATTTTTTTTTGTTTTGTAATTTTTTCTCCCCGTACAAAGAAGGGAAGGGAAAGGGGCAGAGGGGAAGACAGACAAGGACAGGCTGGCGGTGCTACCTGCACTCGCAGGCAGAGAGGGAGGAGCAGAGGGAGGCAGCAATGTGGGATACGCATTCCATTGTTTTGCTTGGAGAAAGTTCTGCGCTGTCGGGAATATTTATACAACTTGGCTTGTTTAACTTGCACTAATTAAGTTTGCCCTGCCACACTCGGATGCTCCCGTTGGAGCCGTTGGAGGAGTGCTCCAGGACCTAAAGGAGGCTACTAGCTGGAATGCGAATCGAGTTGGAGTTGAGGAGGACAACGGGAAAGAGAACGAGTGATTCCGGCAGCTTAAGAAGCGGGAGACATGCATAAAATAACCCCGTTTGCCAAGTTTATGATGTCCAGAGAGCCGGGGGAGACGGCGGGCATATAGATCCAACCAGTCGAGGATTAAACCTAAACGGAGATACGCTTTTATAGTAGTAACCATGTCCCAGACACAGAAAGAAAATAGGAGCCTGTTTAACATAATAAAATAAAATAAAGTAAGAAAACTATGGTGAGGAAATTTGTATCTTTCTAGAAGTAGATTTAACTTTAGTTTAAATTTAAATTAAAAATTTGAATTTATTTATTTTTTTATTTATTTATTAAACTAAAGTTAACTTTAAAATTCATAAATGATACATTTTAATTCACTATAATCTTAGGCATTTTCTCTAATTTAGTCATTCAAATTCTTGACTTTTTCTGCTAACTCTTCCTGTTAACCGCACCATTGACACTGGACCAAACATACCCTGTACTTTTTTAGGTACAGGAATTGCTGGAAATATTCGATATTTTACCAGGAATTTTATTAAAAATATTTATAAATGCAAGAAGTAAATTATTAAATTGTAAAATGTACTGGAAATATAATATTTTAAAGCCTTAAATCCAATTATTGGCTTTAATTTGTTGAGTATTTAAGCTGTTCTTCGATTCTTAAAACCAAACCGATTTAAACTAAAAAATAAACCCTTTTTTGAGCTTGATTTTAAGGGAATTACATAAATAAAATAATACTTTATAATTTATAAATAATAAATTATTAATTACCGAATAAGAGGTATTTAAAGGGGTTGACTTACGTCTGGCCAAAGCCTATTTTTTGTGGGCTTTTTAGGAAAGAAAATGATCTAAGAGAAAGGGGAGAAGGAGGAGCAGAAGGACCAGAAGTCGCAGGATGCGTAGGAAGAGTGGGTGGAGTCGAGCAACCCAACTACTCGATAATTTATAGCACTCTTGCCCGCCAACACACACAACTCAAGTGCACAATGCGGGGGCGAGTGACTGACCGCCGGACAGATGGACAGATGGACCAAAGGACCAATGGACCGTTGGAGGGACAATCACGCCCCGACATTTGTACAGCGGCCCATGCATTATGTATACGCCATGCGTGCCCAGGACCAGCCCCGGGACCTTCCCTCGCCCTCGCCTCGCCCAAATGTCTGGCATCAAAATTTAATGTCTTTGGCAGCACAAATAGTTTTGGCCTGCCATTTTTAAGCCCCTCCATCGTCCTTTCTCTCTCTCGGAGAGATCCTGGGAAGCTGGCAGAAGGCAGACGTCAGACGACAGAGGACTCTGATGAACCGAGAACTGTCCCTGTTCCTGTCCCTGTCTTGAACAATGCTCGAAGGACCTCGAGAGGGGTGAAACCCCACAGGGCCTTTGAGTTATGGGCCTGCCACTAGCAAGGAGTCAAGGAACCATTTTACTAGCTTCTCAATGCAAATGCGATTAATTATAGCCGAGGACCCCGAAAATGCGCACTAATTGAGTGCAGTCATGCACAGATTATTATTATTATCATCTCAGGGGTGTTGGCGCTGAATTTCTAAATAATAGAGCAGGACTACAGTGTCCAGTAATTGAAGGTTTAAGCTAAGAATTTATATCAATAACTCTTGATAATACATTTTATAATTATTAATTATATTTTATAGCCTATCGAAAGTGCCAGCACACGGACGTCTTCTGCAATGCTCCGAATGGAGCTGCTCCGGCGGAGGGCGCCCGCTTGGTTGGACCCTGTGTGCCCAAGGAGAAGCGCTGCGATGGCTACCTGGACTGTCGCACTGGACGGGACGAGGATAGCTGCAGCGGTGTGTCCTGTCGTTTGGATCAGTTTCGGTGCGCCAATGGACACAAGTGCATTGATGCCGCCCTCAAGTGCAACCATCGGGACGATTGTGGTGACAATTCCGATGAGCAGGGTTGCAGTAAGTGTTATCTAGATCCTTGAAACCTCTCTTTATCCTGCTAATTTTTGTGTTATTTTGTAGACTTCCCACCTTGCCACCATGCCCAGTTCCGTTGCTCGAATGCCTTGTGCATACCGTACAACTTCCACTGCGATGGCTACCACGACTGTGCGGACAAGAGTGACGAGGCCAACTGCACGGCCATTGCCTGTCCGGACAACAAGTTCCTTTGTCCTCGAGGCGGGGCCAGCGGCACGCCCAAATGCATCCTGAAATCGCAGCTGTGCGATGGGAAGCGCGACTGCGAGGATGGCAGTGATGAGGAGACCAATTGCTGTGAGTAATTCCACTTTTCCAACTTTCCTCTAACTTAACCTGATCTCTTCCCTTAGCCATTGCCTCCTGTCCCGCCTTGAGCTGCGAATTCAAATGCCGCCCCTCGTTGACTGGCGGCGTCTGTTACTGCAAACCGGGTCAGTCTTTGGCTCCGGATAACAGGACCTGCGTGGACCTGGACGAGTGCGCCGAGTGGGGACACTGCGACCAGCTGTGCACCAACACCCTCGGCTCCTATACGTGCCAGTGCGCCCAAGGCTACTCTCTGATCAATGACTCCAAGTGCATTGCCCCCGATGCCAACAATTTGCAGCTGATCTTTGCCCACGACAGGGCCATCATGAGGATGCTCTCGCACGGGACTGACTCCAAGATCCTGGCCAATGCCACGGCAGCGGCTGGTGTGACCTTCCACTATGCCAGGAACACGCTCTACTGGTCGGACATCAAGACGCGGAAGGTGCAGAGTCTGCCGCTGGATCCACAGAACAAGGCGGTGTCGCCGTTCGACCAGACATTGCCCGGCACATGGGCACCGGTGGCCTTGGCCGTGGACTGGGTGGGCGATAAGATCTATGTGGCGGATCTGGTGGGCCAGAAGATCGATGTTTTCGAGCTGAGTGGCCAGTGGCATGCCGTCGTTCTGGGCTCCAATCTCACCTCGCCCGCTGACTTGGCTCTGGATCCCACTGCCGGCTTGATGTTCGTGGCGGATGGCGGTCAGGTGCTGAGGGCTCACATGGATGGCACGCATGCCAGATCGATTGTCTCCGAGGCGGCGTACAAGGCCAGCGGCGTGACGGTGGATATCATAAGCAAACGCGTCTTCTGGTGCGACTCCCTGCTGGACTACATCGAGTCCGTGGACTATGAGGGGGCGCATCGGGTGATGGTGCTGCGGGGACAGCAGGTGCCCAGTCCGTCGCGGCTGGCGCTGTTCGAGAATAGGATCTACTGGACGGATGCCACCAAGCAGGGCATCATGTCGGTGGACAAGTTCGAGGGCCCCAGCTCCATCCAGGTGACGTACAAGGCCAAGGACATCAGGGAGCCGAAGGGCATCATCGCGGTGCACGCCCTCAGCCAGCCGAGGGTATCGAATCCCTGCGGCAACAACAACGGCGGCTGCAATCACATGTGCATCGTGACGGCCGTGAAGGGCGCACCAACTGGCTTGGGCTTCCGGTGTGCCTGCTCCACCGGCTACCAGCTGGAAACGGATTTGAAGCTCTGCAAGCCCGTGGTGGAGTTCCTCATGTACTCGCAGCAGCGATTCATCAAGGGCAAGGTGCTGGAGCCGGTAATTGAGGGTTTCAGTGATGCCATCATGCCGGTGGTCTCCCGTCGAGCTAGGTTCGTGGGCCTGGACTTTGATGCCCGCGACGAGTTCATCTACTACTCGGACGTCCTGCAGGATGTGATCTATCGGGTGCATCGCAATGGCACTGGCCGCGAGATAGTCCTCGCCTCCCAGAACGAGGGCGTCGAGGGTCTGGCCGTTGACTGGGCCTCCAAGAATCTCTACTACATTGACTCCCGCAAGGGCACCTTGAATGTGTTGTCCACAAGGAACGTGACCCACCGACGGACGCTCCTTAAGAACCTGAAGCGTCCCCGTGCCATCGTTGTCCATCCGAACCGAGGCTTCATCTTCTTCTCCGAGTGGGACCGACCGGCGAACATAACGAGAGCGAATACCGACGGCAGCGGTTTGCTGGTCTTCAAGAACGTGACTTTGGGCTGGCCCAACGGGCTCTCCATTGACTTTAAGGAGGATCGCGTCTACTGGTGCGATGCCCTCCTCGATCACGTGCAGCACGCCAACCTGGACGGCACGGACATCAAGACGGTCAACTCGCGTTTGGTGCGCCATCCCTTCTCCATTGTGATCCACAACGACTGGATGTACATCACGGACTGGCGGCTGGACGCCATTATACGGCTGCACAAGCTCACTGGCGAGCAGGAGGAGATGATGGTGAGGGAGCCGCAGACCAACAGACTGTATGGCGTCAAGGTGTACAGCCACGAGGTCCAGAGGATAGCGGACACGCAACCCTGTCATCGTAACAATGGCGGCTGCCAGAAGATTTGCTTTGCGGTGCCCATCGGAGGAGGAGGAAGTGGTCAGAACTCGACCTCCGGGGAGATGACCACACCATCGCCCTCATTCGGACGCCTGCAGGCCCGCTGCTCCTGTCCCTACGGCGAGCGCCTTGCCGAGGATCAGGTGAGCTGCATGCCCGATCCCGGAGCCGAGCCACCGGTCCAACCCTGCCCCAACTCCTGGGACTTTACGTGCAACAACCAGCGGTGCATACCCAAGTCCTGGGTCTGCGATGGCGACGACGACTGTCTGGACAACAGCGATGAGGAGCAGAACTGCACAAGTAAGTAGCTCAGACGAGGCATTAAGCTAACCTTGACTAATCCTAATCCATTTCCTTAGAACCCACCTGCGGAGCGAACGAGTTCCAGTGCCGTTCGGGTCGCTGCATTCCCCAGAACTTCCGCTGCGACCAGGAGAACGACTGCGGCGACAACTCGGACGAGCAGGAGTGCGGCAATGTGACCTGCGGCACCTCCCAGTTCGCCTGCGCCAACGGACGGTGCATACCGAACATGTGGAAGTGCGACAGCGAGAACGATTGCGGCGATGGCAGCGATGAGGGTGACTTTTGTGCGGAGAAGACCTGCGCCTACTTCCAGTTCACGTGTCCCCGAACGGGTCATTGCATTCCCCAGAGTTGGGTGTGCGACGGCGACGACGATTGCTTCGACAAGCAGGACGAGAAGGACTGTCCGCCGATCTCGTGTCTGGCGAATCAGTTCAAGTGCGCCGATCTGAGGCAGTGCGTCGAGGAGTCGTACAAGTGCGACGGCATACCGGACTGCAACGATGGCTCCGACGAACTCGGCTGCCCCTCGATGGGCCCCAACCAGTGCAATCTGGAGAAGCACTTCCGCTGCAAGTCGACCGGCTTCTGCATACCGATTGCCTGGCACTGTGATGGGTCTAACGACTGCTCCGATCACTCCGACGAGCAGGAGTGCGGCCAGATCACCTGCGCCCAGAACTTCTTCAAGTGCAACAACACCAACTGTGTGTTCAAGGCCTACATCTGCGACGGCAAGGACGACTGCGGCGACAACTCGGACGAGGGGGCGGAGCATGCCTGTGTCCCGCCGCCATTCAAGTGCCCGCACGGCCAGTGGCAGTGTCCCGGCGTCTCGGAGCGGTGTGTGAACATCACCTCCGTCTGCGACGACACGCCCGACTGTCCCAACGGTTCCGACGAGGGCGAGGGCTGTGACCTGGCCGAGTGCGAGCATCAGGCGGGTCAGTGCTCCAGCTTCTGCCAGAAGACCCCGAATGGAGCGCTGTGTGTGTGTCCGCCGGGCTCGGAGATCGGCGAGGATGGATTCACCTGTATTGATACCAATGAGTGCGATCCTCCGGGACTCTGCTCGCAGCAGTGCACCAACACGAAGGGCTCGTACTTCTGCTCCTGCACCGATGGCTATGTCCTCGAGCCGAACAAGCACACCTGCAAGGCTGTCAACCACACGGCCGCCTTCCTGATCATCTCCAATCGCCACTCGATCCTGGTGGCCGACCTCAAGGAGCAGGGCCTGGAGCGGGTGCCCATCATTGTGGAGAATGTGGTGGCCACCGCCTCGAATATGCACACGGGCACCATTTTCTGGAGCGACATGAAGCTGAAGAAGATCTCGCGCCTGGACAGGGGCATGGAGCCGCAGGAGATCATCAACACGGGCCTCGACCTGGTCGAGGGACTCGCCTACGACTGGATAGCCCAGAATCTCTACTGGCTGGACAGCAAGCTCAACACGATTGAGGTGTCCGCGGAGAATGGCTCGAACCGTTTGGTCCTCGTCAGGGAGAACATCACCCAGCCGAGGGGCATGTGCATTGACCCGAGTCCCGGGGCCAGATGGATCTTCTGGACGGACTGGGGCGAGAATCCGCGGGTGGAGCGCATCGGCATGGACGGATCCATGCGCAAGACGATCATCAACACGAAGATCTACTGGCCCAACGGGTTGACCCTGGACATAGCCACCAAGAGGGTGTACTTTGCGGACTCCAAGCTGGACTTTATTGACTTTTGTTACTACAATGGAACAGGGAGACAACAGGTCCTGGCCAGCAGTCACTACCTGCTCCATCCGCACTCGCTGTCTTTGTTCGAGGATACTTTATACTGGACGGACAGGCAGCTGAATCGTGTCCTGTCTGCGAATAAGTTCCGTGGCAAGAACCAGACTGTAGTCTCGCATCTGATCAGCCAGCCGCTGTCCATTCACGTCCATCACGCCTCCCTGCAGCCCATGTCCCCGAATCCCTGCGCCCAGGCCCACTGCCAGCACCTGTGCCTGCTGAGTCCCAAGGCCCCCGAGGGCTACTCCTGCAAGTGCAAGCCCGGCTTCAAACTTCTCAGCGAGGGTCGCTGCATCGAGGAGGAGAACCCCTTCCTCATGGTCGTCAAGGGCACACAGATTGTGGATCTCCCGCTTAATGGTGGCGATGCCAGAGCCGGAGCCTTGGCCCCCGTAATTGGCATCGAGAGCAGCACCGGACTGGACTTTGATCGCAAGGGCGAGACCCTGTACTGGGTGCAGGGCAAGGAGGACGATGACGAGAACTGCACCATCTACACGACACCGTACGGCGGCGGCAACAAGACCCTCTTCCTGGGCATCGACAACGGCATGGTGGGTGCTCCCTACACCATCGCCTTCGACTGGCTGGGCAGGAATCTGTACATCGGCAACCGTGTGGCCAGCAACATTGAGGCGGTGCGCGTGGATGGCAAACAAAAGTACCGCGCCATCATCCTGGCCAACAACGGGTATCCCAACTCCGTGTCCCGGCCCAAGCAGATCGTCCTCGATCCCACCGATGGCAAACTCTTCTGGATCGACGAGGGAGTGCTGGAGGTTCCAGTGAAAATCGGTCGCGTGGACATGAACGGCAAGAATCCGATAGTGCTGCTGCAGGAGATCTCCCACCCCGAGTCCCTGGTGGTGGACATCGAGAAGAAACTGCTCTACTACAGCGCCAGCAATCCGGGACTGATCGGTGTCATGGACTACAATGGCGACGAGCGCACCACGATCACCATGAAGGACTCGCATCCGATGGCCAAGCCCAAGAGTCTGGGCATTCTGGACCACAGGCTCTACTACCTGGATCCCCTGTACGAGCGGATCGTGCGGCTCGACCTGCCGCATGGCGACAATCCCAAGACCATTGTGGACAACGAGGCCGATCTGCGCTCCATGATGATCTACAAGAAGCGCGCCTCCATGCAGCATCCCTGCCAGACGAACAACGGCGGCTGCAAGCACCTCTGCCTGCCGGCCGTTGCAGCCACGAGATCCTGTGCCTGCGGCATCGGTTCCCGGAAGGAAAACGAGGTCAATTGCGTGAGCTACAAGACCTTCGCGGTGGTTTCCCAACTGGACACGATCCGTGGCTACAGTCTGAGCGACAGCACCGAGGCCATGGTGCCCGTGAGCGGCCCAGGACACCACATCCTCCACGTGGACGTGATGTTCCGCGAGCAATGGATCTACTGGGCGGAGTACAATCGCGGCTATTGGAACGGCATCTTTAGGTCGCGACCCAATGGCACCGACATCCAGCATGTGGTCAAGGACGGCATCGGGAGCAACGGCATTCGGGGACTGACCATCGACTGGGTGGCGGGCAACATGTACTTCACGAACGTCTATCCGCACGAGAACTACGTGGAGGTCTGCTGGATGGATGGCAGCAACAGGAAGGTCCTGGTCAAGACCACCACCGATGCGCCGCGCGAACTGGCCGTGAATCCCATCAAGAGGCTGCTCTACTGGATCGACTACGGTCAGCATCCGAGGATTGGCAAGGCCCTGCTCGACGGCAGCAAGTGGACGCCGCTGGTCACCTCGGGCATCTCGATGCCCAAGGATCTCACCATCGACATGCAGACGCATGACATCTTCTGGGTCGACTCCAAGCTGGACACCATACAGAAGATCTCGTACAATGGGGCCAATCGCAAGGTCATCCGCCGGGATCTGCCCAATCCCATGGGCATTGCCATCTATCTGAACGATGTCTACTGGGTGGACAGGAACCTGATGACGGTCTTCAAGGCCTCCAAGCTGAATGCCAACGAGTCGGCCGTTCGCGTGAGAACGAACCTCGAGAAGCTGCGCGACATTGCCATCTACAACATCAACAATCAGCCGCAGGACGACGCCAATCCCTGCGCCCATCTCGGCAACGGTGGCTGTGACCAGCTGTGCTTCAGCTTCCCACCGGAAGGCGGGGCCACCGGTCCCTCCGGCCGCAACTTCCGCTGCGACTGCGCCACCGGAAAGCTGAGCGCCGACGAGCGAAAGTGCGAAACAGTAAACGAATATTTGGTGTTCGCCACCAGAACCGAGATCCGTGCCGTTAACCTCGATCCGCACTCCACGGAAGTGCCCTTCACGCCGCTAACGAACCTCACGAATGTCGTGGGTTTGGACTTTGACTTTGCCGACAACCGGATGCTGTACACCCAGATTCGTCCCTGGGCGAAGATCGCCTACACGAAGGCGAACAAGCCGAGTCACGACGACATCAACGTGGTCCTCAACAAGGGCATCAATCCCGAGGGCATTGCCTACGACTGGACCCAGCGGAAGATCTACTGGACGGACAGCTCGAACAACTCCATCTACGCGATGAACCTCGACGGCAGTGAGCTGGTGATGATCGCCCGCGTGGAACGTCCGCGCGCCATCGTCCTCGATCCCTGCAACGGCACGCTGTTCTTCACAGACTGGGGAAGATTCGGTACTTCTGGCAAGATATTCCGCACCACTATGGCCGGTTCGCAGAAGCGAGCCATTGTGGACAAGGACCTGTCGCAGCCCAGCGGCCTGGCCATCGACTACGACGAACGCCGGCTGTACTGGACGGACGCGGTGAGGGAGAAGATCGAGCGATCCGATCTGGATGGCCAGAACAGGGAGCTGCTGGTGGCAGCCACCATATATCCGTTTGCCATAACCGTCTTCCGGAACTACATCTACTGGACGGACCTCCAGCTGCGAGGCGTTTACCGGGCCGAGAAGCACACGGGCGCCAATATGGTGGAGATGGTCAAGCGGCTGGAGGACTCGCCCCGCGACATTCGCATCTACAGTGCCGACAGGCAGAAGTGTAACGTGAATCCCTGCCGGATCAACAACGGCGGCTGTGCCCAGAGCTGTCATCCGGCGCCCAATGGCAAGGCCGAGTGCAAGTGCGACGACAACACCAAGGTGGTCAACGAGGGCAGGATGTGCGCCCCAAGGAATAATACGTGCGAGGCCAGCAAGTTCTACTGCAAGAACGGCAGATGCATATCGCGGATGTGGTCCTGCGACGGCGACGACGACTGCGGCGACAACTCCGACGAGGATGCCAACTACTGTGCGTATCACTCCTGCTCCCCCAACGAGTTCCGCTGCAACAACGGACGCTGCATCTTCAAGTCGTGGAAGTGCGACCACGAGAACGACTGCAAGGATGGCTCCGACGAGCTCGGCTGCACCTATCCGCCCTGCGTGGACGGTGAGTTTACGTGCGGCAACGGGCGCTGCATACCGCAGGCTCAGGTGTGCAACGGTGTCAACGATTGCAAGGACAATGCCACCTCGGACGAGACCCATGAGCGCTGTCCCATGAACACCACCTGTCCGGCGAATCACCTCAAGTGCGAGAAGACCAACATCTGCGTGGAGCCCTACTGGCTGTGCGATGGGGACAACGATTGTGGCGATAACTCCGATGAGGATCCCCTACACTGCGGGCAGAGGACTTGCCCCACCAACAGCTTCCGCTGTCCCAACCATCGATGCATCCCTGCCACCTGGTACTGCGACGGCGACGATGACTGCGGCGATGGAGCGGACGAGCCGCCAGATTACTGCAAGTCAGAGGGTCGCACCTGCTTCGGGGATCTCTTCACCTGCGACAACGGGAACTGCATACCGAGGATCTACATCTGTGACGGGGACAACGATTGTCTGGACAACAGTGACGAGGACAACAGGCATCAGTGCAGTAAGTCCTATCTTTTGCTTCAGAAGGGGCTTAGTCCTTTATTAATTCCTCTTTTTTCCCCCTTTAGATGATCGCAAATGTGACGAGGAGACAGAGTTCACCTGCGTGGAGAACAAGTCCTGGCAGCGTGCTCAATGCATACCCAAGAAGTGGATATGCGACGGAGATCCGGATTGCGTGGATGGAGCCGATGAGAACACCACCCTGCACAACTGTGCCACGCAGCAGCCGTGTGGCGAGGACATGTTCACCTGCGGCAACGGGCGATGCATCAATAAGGTAGGAGATACCCCGTAGAATCCCCTCAAGAGGAATTATATTAAAAGGTATCATTGATTTATCTACAGGGCTGGATCTGTGACCATGACAACGATTGCGGCGATGGCACCGACGAGGGCAAGTTCTGCAATTCCAAGTACAAGACCTGCTCCCCGCAGGAGTTCACCTGCCAGAACTTCAAGTGCATTCGCAATCAGTCCCGCTGCGATGGCGAAGACGACTGCGGCGATCACTCGGACGAGGTCGGGTGCGTCAAGGACAATGTGACCTGTCCGCAGGGTCAGTTTGCCTGCACGAATGGCCAGTGCATCGACTACAATCTGGTGTGCAACAAGTATCCGGACTGCGCCGACGAATCCGATGAGCCGGCCCACTGCAATGTCGATGAGTGCGCCAAGGTGGAGATCAATCAGTGTGGACACAAGTGTGTGGACACCCTGACGGGCTACTACTGCGACTGCAACGAGGGCTACAAGTGAGTGTTGAGTCCTAGGAAGGACATTCCTTTACATTACATCATTACCTCAATATTAACCTTTATTATCCATTTTCCACCAGACTCCTGGCTGATGGCAAGGCCTGTGCCGATGTGGACGAGTGCCTGGAGCAGCCTGGAGCCTGTTCGCAGCACTGTTCCAACACTCCTGGCGGCTTCTACTGCAAATGTGATGAGACCTACTACGAGCGACAGAACGATGAGCATACGTGCAAGCGCAAGGACAATATCCCACCGTGGCTGATATTCACCAACAAGTACTATGTGCGCAACATGTCGGTGGATGGACACCAGTACAACCTCATGCACCAGGATCTCATGAATGTGGTCGCTCTGGACTTTGATATACGCGAGGAGTACATGTACTTCTGTGACGTCACGGCCAAGACGATATTTAGAGCGAAGTACGGAGAGCCGGACGATGAGACGCCCCCGGAGAGGGAGGCGGTCATTCGTCACGATTCGCATGGCCTCGAGGGCATCGCCATCGATTGGGTGGGACGTAAGCTCTACTGGCTGGACAGGCACTCCAAGAACCTGGACGTCTCCGAGCTGGATGGCACGAAACGAAAGACTCTACGAAGTGGCGTTGTCGATCCCCGTGCCATTGTGGTGCATCCGGGCATTGGTTATCTGTACTTCACCTCCTGGCACCTGCAGGCCTACATTGCCAAGATGGGCATGGACGGCTCGAACTTCACGAGGATCCTCAACTGGAACGACGACATTGCCTGGCCCAATGCCCTCTCGATTGACTACTTCACGGATCGCATTTACTGGGCCGACGCCCACTTGGACTATATTGCGTATGCGGATCTGGAGGGAAGACATCGTCACACGGTGCTGTCGGGCAGCAAGGTGCCGCATGTGTTTGCCTTGAGCCTGTTCGATGACTACATCTACTGGAGCGACTGGAACCTGAAGGCCATTGTGCGGGCCAACAAGTTCCATGGCGCCAACTACACCGTCCTGAGGAACACCACCCACCGTCCCTACGACCTGCACATCAACCATCCGCTGCGACAGCTTCCCTACACGAATCCCTGCGGCACGAACAATGGCGGCTGCTCGCACCTCTGCCTGATAGCTCCACCGCCGGAGTCCACCTACCTGAACATCGAGGGCTACATCGAGGAGGGAGCACCCATCTACAAGTGCGCCTGTCCCAATCAGTTCTATCTGGCGAGGGACATGAAGACCTGTGTGGCCAACTGCACCGCCGGCCAGCACTTGTGCGGCGGCCGGGATGAGAAGTGTATCCCATGGTTCTGGAAATGTGACGGCGAGAAGGACTGCAAGGACGGCTCCGATGAGCCGGCGACCTGTGCCCCGCGTCACTGCCGTGCCGGCACCTTCCAGTGCAAGAACACCAACTGCACGCCCTCGGCCACGATCTGCGATGGCGTCGACGATTGCGGGGATCGCAGCGATGAGCAGAACTGCGATCTGCCCTGCCCGCTGTCCGACTTCAAGTGCAAGTCCAGCGGACGTTGCATCCTCGACAGCTGGCGATGCGATGGCGATGCTGACTGCAAGGACGGCAGCGATGAAGATCCCGCTGTGTGCTGTGAGTTATAGAGAGTTGATAACAATCCTTTAATATTAATTTTTATTTATTTCTCTACTTGCGACAGTCAAGCGAACCTGTGACCCCAAGACGGAGTTTGCCTGCAAGAACGGACGCTGCATACCGCAGCTGTGGATGTGCGACTTTGACAACGATTGCGGCGACGATTCGGATGAGCCGGCGTACATGTGCCGTCAGAGGAACTGCACCACCGGCTGGCAGCGTTGCCCTGGACAGTCCAACTATCGCTGCATACCCAAGTGGCTGTTCTGTGACGGCAAGGACGATTGCCGGGACAACAGCGACGAGCTGCCGGAGAACTGTCCCAAGTGCAATGCCGAAACGGATTTCAAGTGCGGCAACAACCGATGCATACCCAAGTGAGTGTTTCTACTTTCCCCATTTAATCCTTAATCTTTTAATATTTTAATTAAACTCGCAGGCAATGGATGTGCGACTTTGCGGACGACTGTGGCGATGCCAGCGATGAGAACGAGGCTGTGTGCAAGGGACGCTACCGCGACTGCTCCGAATCGGAGTTCCGTTGCGGCAACGGCAAGTGCATCTCATCGCGCTGGCAGTGCGATCACGAGGACGACTGCGGCGACAACTCCGATGAGATGCACTGCGAGGGCTATCAGTGCAAGAATGGAACGTTCCAGTGTGCTTCGGGCCACTGCATTGCCTCGTACTTCCGCTGCGATGGCGACCGTGACTGCCGCGACATGTCCGACGAGGTGGGCTGTCCGCCCCGCTTCCCGGGCGGCCGCTACTGCCCCGAGTCGCGTTTCCAGTGCAACAACAACCTGTGCGTCTCCCTGTCCGATCTGTGCGACGGCACCGACGACTGCGGCGATGGCAGCGACGAGGATCCCAGCGTCTGCAGCGACTTCAACTGCGACACGTTGCGACGCTTCCAGTGCTCGAACCACCGCTGCGTGGCCCGCTACCAGATCTGCGACGGCGTGGACAACTGCGGCGATGGCAGCGACGAGAACAACATGACCCTGTGCGCCAGCAAGCAGAAGCCCTGCGATCTCTACACGCAGTACCAGTGCGCCAACAAGCACTGCATCGAGCGCTCCCAGGTGTGCGACTACGCCGACGACTGCGGCGATGGCAGCGACGAGCTGGGCTGCCACCACACGAGCAGCTGCTCGGAGCAGACACGCGGCGGCTGCCAGCACCATTGCCACAACCTCACCGACGGCGGCTACATCTGCACCTGCTATCCGGGCTACATCATTGCGGCGGACAACAAGAAGAAGTGCTCCGATGTGGACGAGTGTCTGACGCGGCAGCACACGTGCTCGCATCAGTGTCACAACCTGAACGGCACCTATTCCTGCAGCTGTCGGGATGGCTTCCACCTGACCGACGGCGCCAGCGGTGTGTGTCGCGCCGAGAAGGAGGACGTCATTCTGGTGTTCGCCAACGGGCAGGAGATCCGTGGATTGGACCTACAGAAGCGCGAGGAATTCGAGGTGATTGCCGCCGAGAAGAGGATCGAGGCGCTGGACTACGATGCCCAGCAGCAGATCGTCTTCTGGGCGGACAGCTACGACAAGACCATCAAGCGGTCGTACATGGTCAACGCCATCGATGGACGGGCCAAGATCGGCTTTGCCCAGGACCTGAACATGAAGGGAGGCTCGAAGCCCACGGCCGTGGCCGTCGACTGGCTGGCCTCGAATCTCTACTGGACCGAAATGGACAGGACGGGCTCCAAGCCCCGTGGACGTGTAATGGTGGCCAAGACCGACGGTCGCTATCGTCGCTCCATAGTCAATGCCGGACTGGAGGTTCCCACCTCGATAGCGGTGAATCCGCAGCTGGGCAGGATCTATTGGTCGGATGCCGGCTCGGCGCCCAAGATCGAAGTGTCCTGGATGGACGGGTCGAAGCGCAGGCCCCTGATCACCGAACAGATCCGTCATCCGGCTGGTCTGACCATTGATTACTCGCAGGATCACATCATCTACTGGGTGGACACGAAGCTGAATGCCATCGAGTCGATGCGGGCGGACGGGTCGCGGCGCAAGGCCATCGTCAAGGGTGACCAGCTGCGGCATCCCGTCTCCCTGGACCTGTTCGAGTCGAACATGTTCTGGATGACCCGCGACACCGGGGAGCTGGTGCGCCAGGACAAGTTCGGGCGCGGAGTGCAGGTGGTGCTGCATCGCAACCTCGTCAATCCGTCCGGCCTGAAGGTGTACCACGACAAGCGGTACAACACCTCGCTGCCCAATCCCTGTGACAACTCAACCTGCTCCCACCTCTGCCTCCTCGTACCCGGCGGCCATCGTTGCGCCTGTCCCGATGCCTCCGGGCCGCCGCCCTCGCACCGCAGCACCGCCGAGGTTATTTGCAACGCTGCCGCCGAACATCCGCGTCCAGCGCCAAGGATCTGTCCCTGCCAGAACGGTGGCCTCTGCAAGGAGGATGCCCAGGGCGAGCTCATCTGCGAATGCATGTCCGAGTTCCGCGGCGAGCACTGTGAGACGAGCACCACGGGAGCCTTTGGCCATGGCGGCGCTAATGTCACCGCCGTGGTGGTGCCCATAATGGTCATCCTGCTGGTTATGATGGCCGCCGCCGGGGCCTGGTACGTCATCCGCAAGCGACCGTTGTAAGTATCTCTCTCTCTTGGAACCATGTTCTCTTAGTAATTATGTTTCCTTGTTTTATTCCAGCGGCAAACTGGCTCGCATGCCGGCCATGACCTCCTCGCAGAGCGTCACCTTCCGCCACGGCTCGAATGTGGAGTTCAGCGAGAGCGGCTTCCCCGGCGCCTCCGCTCCCGGAGCTGGCGATGTGGCGCCCATTGAGGGCTACAACCTGCAGACGGTGAACGCGAACAAGGCGCGCGACTTTGCCAATCCCATGTACGATGCCGTGCAGTCGGGCACCACCGCCGATCCGGGCATGGGCAATGGTTCGGGTGAGTTGGGAGTTATCTCAATAAAATGATTCATGTAACGCTTAACCTTAATCCTTTGCAGGCATCTATGATGTACCGGGTGAACCCTCATCGAAGGGAAAGGCCATTGGCCACCATGCCAGCGGTTCGTTTACGGAGCCCGCCTCGGCGATCATAGCACCGAGCAGCATCACGCACAAGGCATCGCCGCAGCTGCAGCTGCGCACTAGGGAGCTGGACCCATCGGCGGACACCGGCAAGGATACACAGTTCCTGGTGGAGGAGGACAAGTCCGAGTGCTGATATCAAGCCCATCACTCGGCTGCCGTTGCGGTCGCTGTGGCGGTGGCCAGCTGTCGCCGCCAGCTCACCACCGCGGACACCAAGAACAGCTATCCCCTGCAGACATAACAAAGAATAATCAGGCAAAGGAAGGAGCCGCAGACGGAGCCGGAACATCATCATCATCAGCAGCAGCAACGGGAGGCGCAAGGACGCCCTAGTAGTAAACATCACAAATCCTGGCAGGCGGCCAAGGCCACCACCAAGGTCTAGCCAGTAGGAGGAGGCGGCGGCAGCGGCGGCCAAGGAGAAGGTCCTCTGGGGGAGGGGATGGCAAATACACATATCCAAAAAAAAAAAGAAAAGAAAAAGAAAAGTTAAGAAAACGGAGACAGGCGGCAGAACCAGCAGAAGAAGAAGATAAAGCGTTGCAATTATTATTAAATAAAAGTAAAAGTAAAAATTAAAATAACAAAAATAAAAACTAAAAGTAAAAACTAAATATAAATGTACACAACACTAGGAGCAGGTTTATCAGACTCCAAAAACACACACAACACACACACACGAACAGCCACTTTTGTAAAGCCAACTTTTTGTGACCTACTGTTTTTTTTCCCCTGTATTTTTTTCGAGTGTGTAATGTTATTTTGCAAAAAGAACAAAGAAAAAAAAATGAGAGAAATTGTAAAAAGCAAAATCGAAACGAAATTAAGGCATAGAGTATATATTTTTTTGAAAGCTAAATGACAATATTAACTATATATAAATGTATGTAAATTGGTAACGAAAAGCAACAAGAATATATATGTATATGTGTGTATATGTATATGTATATGTATACAAAGGCAACTAAGAAGAGAACACATTCCAAGCTAGGATTTCTATATATATATATATATATTTTTCTAAAAAAAATAATAATAAAACAAAACAAAACGAAACGAAACACAAAAAGCGAGCTAAGAAAAATATATACAAGAAATTATAAATTATAAATGTGCAGCCACACTTTTGTGCTAAAACCAGGATCGAAATATGATCGAAAGGAAACAAGCATTCCCTAACACACACACACACACATCTATCTATCTATCAATCTATTTATAATAATTAATTTAATTATTTATTCAACACACACACACACACGCACACGCAGGCTAATTAATAATTAATAATCCAACAAAATCGCATTTTATCGAGATTTAAAAATTGTTTTTCCATCCGCAATACATTCCCAGAAAAACAGAAAAACAAATGAAAATTTTATGCAGCAAAGAAAAGCGTAGCTTTCCTTTTTTCCTGTCTTGTTTCTTACAACCTCCTTTATTTTAAATATATAAAAATATATATTCTCGATTTTCGTTTTGTGTGTGTAGTTACAAAAAAAAAAGAGAGGAAAAATTAAAACTTGTCATCGATGCGCGTGTTTTTTTTTACACATCAATCTTATATAAATATATTTTATTTTTTAATTATATCTTTATGATTTCTATATATATATATCTATATGTATCTTTCTCGCCGAAAGTCGAAATGTGTGTGCATTTTTTTTTTATATAATCTTTTCGTTCTCTTGTGCAAAAAAAAATCTGTGCTTCCCTCTTCATTTAAGCGTGTGTTTTTAGCATAAATTTTAGTGAAAGATAGAAAGATGGAAGATGAAAGGAAGGAAACTAAAGCTGTATTCGCCAATCGGGCCATATACAACGCTATATATGTGAAGTTAATTGTATATTTAATGTCAAGCTACATAATGGATAACGAAGGAAGGAATGAAAATGAAACCACAGCATAATAAGAGTAAAACTGCGGAGAATGAAATGGAAGTGACGAAGGAGATGAGAAGAGAAGAGAAAACTATTTGTTGAAAGAATAAAACTTTTTTTTATTATTATTATACATATATACTGGGGGGAAAAATTGTAAGATGAAGAAAAACTAAAAACATTCATAATAAAGAAAAATCATTACAAAAAAATGTAAAAAAAAACTGATTATATTATTTCTATAAACGTTTAATTATATATAAGCCTAAAGGTAAGTGTTAGGAACGGCAGATCCGTTGAAACACAAATTTTCATTATTATAGAAACAGTAAAACTTGTCGTTATTTTAAATTCGAATTCAAATTTGGCCGTTTAATTAATATTAATTTTTTCTCTTGTTGTTGTTTTACTTGTTGTTGCTGTAAAAGAATTGTTGTAGGCAAAAACAAGACTTCAATCTCTTCATTTTCAATACAAATTTGTCAATTTCTGAATTTCAGCACCAGGCGAACAGAAACAGCAGCAGAGCGACATAGATCTATTATAAACTGTTATAAAAAAACGAGTTCCGAACCTGCCCTATGTCTGGAAATAAGTGCAGACTGCAACCACATCCAATGGCAGGATCTAGTCGTTAATTTAAATTTGATTTCGAATTTGGCCGTTAAATTAATATTCTCGTAATTTTAAATTCGACTTCAAATTTGGCCGTTAAATAAATATATTTTACTGTTTAATTTGTTGTTGTTGTAATTTTTGTTGCTGTTAAAGAGTTGTTGTAGTTGTTGTAGGCAAAAACAAAGCGTCAATCTAGCCATTTTCAGTACAAAATCGTCAATTTCTGGATTTCAGCACCAGGCGAACAGAAAGAGCAGCAGAGCGACGATGCTTTATTTGTTCATATGCCCAAAAGTATGCAATACATGACCAACTATATTAAATACCCCCCAAAAGTATGCAATATTTATCAAAAACTCGACTTTTTTATAACAGTTTTATAACAGATCATCGTCGCCCTGCTGCTCTTTCTGTTCGCCTGGTGCTAAAATCCAGAAATTGACCAATTTGTTCTGGTTTTTGCCTACAACAACAACAACATCTACAACAATTCTTTTACAGCAACAACTAATTGTACAACAACAAAAGAAACAATAAAATTTATTAATTAACAGCCAAATTCGGATTCGAATTCAAATTAACGACAAGTTCACCCCTTGTATTTTAAATTCAAATTCAAATTTGGCCGTTAAATTAATATTGTCGATATTTTAAATTCGAATTAAAAAATTGTCCGTTAAACTTATATATTTTATTGTTTCATTTGTTGTTGTTGTAATTGTTGTTTCTGTTGAAGAGTTGTTGTAGTTGTTGTAGGCAAAAACAAAGCGTCAATCTAGCCATTTTCAGTACAAAATCGTCAATTTCTGGATTTCAGCACCAGGCGAACAGAAAGAGCAGCAGAGCGACGATGCTTTATTTGTTCATATGCCCAAAAGTATGCAATACATGACCAACTATATTAAATACCCCCCAAAAGTATGCAATATTTATCAAAAACTCGACTTTTTTATAACAGTTTTATAACAGATCATCGTCGCCCTGCTGCTCTTTCTGTTCGCCTGGTGCTAAAATCCAGAAATTGACCAATTTGTTCTGGTTTTTGCCTACAACAACAACAACATCTACAACAATTCTTTTACAGCAACAACTAATTGTACAACAACAAAAGAAACAATAAAATTTATTAATTAACAGCCAAATTCGGATTCGAATTCAAATTAACGACAAGTTCACCCCTTGTATTTTAAATTCAAATTCAAATTTGGCCGTTAAATTAATATTGTCGATATTTTAAATTCGAATTAAAAAATTGTCCGTTAAACTTATATATTTTATTGTTTCATTTGTTGTTGTTGTAATTGTTGTTTCTGTTGAAGAGTTGTTGTAGTTGTTGTAGGCAAAAACAAAGCGTCAATCTAGCCATTTTCAGTACAAAATCGTCAA
>VNJS01005532.1:0-11947 GCA_008042575.1 Drosophila watanabei | reverse complement strand
CATTTCCGACCCTATTAAGCATATATATTCTTGATCAGAATCACTAGCCGAGTCATATTTCTATTTTTTTCTGCATTTATGGTCTCATTTGTATGAAATTAATTACGTTTGCTGCATTCAAGTTAGCTGCCTTTCGCACTTAAGTGCCTCGTTTCGGCAGAATTTAACTGTCTTATTCTATGAATATCATCCAACTTAACTGCGCCATCTAGGATTCGAATTTGGAAACAACAAATTTATGAGTTTTAATCATGTATCTTTTTTTGTGCATATGGCAACGCTTGCATCTCTTTGCGCATGTCCGTTTTTCGTTTGTTTTGATCGTGCCATTTGTGTGCATAAATCATTCCTAATCGTAAAAATGGGTAAAGTGAAGCGCTTGGTTGGCTTAACTTTAAAAGAAAAGCTCCAAATTATTACGGCTGTCAGCGAAAAAGTTGATAAAAGTGTTCTCCGCACGAAATACAAGTGTGACAGATCAACAATAAACCGTATAATTAAAAATCAAGACGAAATTCAAAAGTCTGCTTCAATGTCTCAGTTAAAGCGTAAACGCCAGCGAAAAGGTGCACACGACTTGGTGGAGGAGGCACTGTACAAATGGTTTCAACAGCAGGAGTCATACAATGTAATACTGGACCGTCATGTGATTTTAGCGAAGGCTAAAGAGTTTTGCGCAAGATTCGACGACAAGTTTGAACCTGATGCGAATTTTTTATGGCGCTACCGTAAGAGGCACAATATAAAGTATGGCAAAATTCACGGCGAATCTGCATCGAACGATTTCGCAGGAGCTATTGAATATGTCAGTGACATTTTACCCGGTTTGATTAAGGACTACGATCCAGTCAATATATTTAACGCCGACGAAACTGGATTGTTTTATAAGGCCATGCCTAATGCAACCTTTTATACCAGTGGAAGTCACTTAACTGGGCAAAAGTTCCAAAAGGTGAGGATTACATTTTTGTTTATATGCAATGCAGACGGGTCGTACAAAAAGGCCTTCGTAATAGGCAAGTCGAAATCCCCACGTTGCTTCAAAAATGCCAATGTACCACTGCCATATTACGCAAACAAAAAAGCATGGATGACTGGTGAGCTTTGGCAAGAAATAATTCGCCAACTTGATTCCGATATGAAAAAGAACTGAATTTAAAAAAAAAATATCGCTGCTGGATGTGCTTCATTTCGCAAACCAGGCATGGATCAATTAACTATTCGCAATTGTTTCAAAAAGGTAAGCGATGAATATTATCAATCTGCTTTTGATTAAAGAATTTTCTTTAAAGGCTGGATTTAAACTGCCCTATAACGTTGAAGAGAGCGTTGATGATAATGAATCCGTTGAGGTGGAATGCGGACAACATATTAATTGGGATGAATATGCTACTATTGATCAAGACATTGTTTGTCATGGTCAATTAACAGACGAAGAAATAGTGCATTCTGTAGTTTCCAAAAATAACGAAGACGGTAGCGATATTGATCAAACTGACCAAACTGATGACGACGCAGACGAGGAACCGGAATGCCACACTCTTAAAGAAGGGTTTTTAGCCATTAAGCTGCTAAAGCGTCTTTGCATTCAAAAGAAATGCGAAGAATTTCTTCCAAGCCTTACATCCTTAGAGGACTCATTTTTAAAAGAATCTGTATCGGCATCAGTGCAAACAAAAATTACAGAGTTTTTTCAAGAAAAATAATACATATATGTAGTATGTAAAAATAAATACATATGTGTATAACAAATGTTATATAAGAACTACAAGCTTAATTCTTTCAATTTGCAATGTTATATAAAATTCATTTAAATGGATCAAATTCATTCTTTTTTAGACAGTTTATAAAAATTACGTTAGCTGCCTTTTTAAGATAGCTGCCTCCAAAATCACTGCAATCGACTCGATGCAGTTAAGCGAATTATACTGTATATCAATAAACATGAATACTAAAAGGCAAAAAGATACTTGCGATGATCTGTCAGTTCCGAGAGACTTAGGGATGCCCAGGATTAACATCAGAAATTTATTTGGGTTCAGGCGTGGTTGCTGAAAGAGATTCCGACCCGTTCCCAGAGTAGAACACAAAAGATTTAAGGCAAAAGAATCTTACTATTTATTGACTTAAAGCTAAAATTACATAATCATTATATTGATACCGCCGAATTTAGCCGCTCTGGAACGCTTTTCCTTTCGGAATGTCTTCCTCGTTAAAATCGTCGTCGTCTGTGAGAACAGTTTTCTAGGTAGTACTTAAAGTTTAAGAGGCCGTTACTGGTCTTCCAATTAATGAAGTGAGAGAGGCCGTTCAAGGTTTTTCAATACATAAGAAGGGTTGAGAGGCCCTTAGGTCTGCCCCCGATAGAGAATAGTTTGACAGGTCCTAAGGTCTGCCAAATATGAAAAAGTTTGAGAGGCCCTGAGGTCTTCCAAATCAGGAGAAGAGTGTGAGATGCCGTGAGGTCTTCCAAATATGGAGAAGTTCGAAAGGCCCGTCGGTGAGATACTATGGTTAAAGATTCCGTCTTTATTACCAGCTCGAGCTCGTTAGTTAGTTTCAAAGCGGATCGCCGGAGGAAACTATGAGCCTTAAAAAAGGCTGCGACCCGCATTATATAGGGATCTCCGACTGTGAGGAATTATGCCCTTTATAATGTGGCCAAATCAAGTTTGGCCCTTCGCGCACGATCTTTGGCGCGCATTTAATTCAAATATTTTGCAGCCTCATCATTACGGCCCTAATTGTTTCTAGAGTTCGAACGTTGTCCCGTGTAAACTTGTTTTCGATCACTCTGCCTTGAGAGCTCTAAAACAACAAAGAGCCCATAAAATAAAAAAAAATAAATCGTTTATAAAACCACTAACCATACAACAGCCCGAATCCGAGCACACGAAGCCTCGGGGCCTGCCGCGAACAGCCCTGGGGCCTGTCGCTAAGAAATTTTTGTGTCCATTTTCGTTGTATGAAATGGGAAGTCTATATGTTGTATGGTTAGTGATAAAACATTTACAAGTTCAACCGGCAAAGGCACGAATCAAAGTCGCGATCGGCAAAAAAACAATTAGACGAACGACGGTTGTCTTCTGCGCGAAATAATGGTTACATTTCAACTGACTCATCAGATGCAACAACAAAATCAACGTCCGTGATAGCCACAGAAAGTGCGCGCTCACTTTCAGCAGCAACCCAATGCTCAATGTGGAGTTCACAGTGCCCGCCCCACTCCCTTTTACCGATGCATCGACCACGTCGCGACGTGTCGGCTTGAACGCTCACTAACACGGTCTGCCCACTTACTACGGTTAAAAACCTTACAAACACAAAATTAACGTCAGCGGCTACTCAGTGGCCTATCTCAACACCGCAAGAAAAATTCACCTCTACTAACTCTGTTACGAATAATAGTCTTGGACAGATCGGGAACGATCGGTAAGTCCGAATCAAAAAAAAGCTCAGCCCACAAGCAATAGTAAACCCAAATTAGCCAAAAGTACCGAAAACTTTAGGCAACACTATAGGAAGATCCGAAAACAGATTTGCAGATCACGGTCAAGCACCAGAAGTCATGAACTTTGTAAAGCCACCTCCTATGTATAATAGGAAACACAACTGCTCCCACCTTGTCAATAAGCTTAAATTCACATTCAGCACAATTTGAATCACTGCAGAGCGGCGCCGAATCTGCTGACGTTGCTATTCTTAGCAAACCCTAGAGGGTGAGAGAAGGAGGAGAGTGGGCCAAGCACCGCTCTGTCAAAGCGGCCATTTGGATCTTTGGCGACGGGCAACGGCGGATGTCCAACATTCTGGCAGCAAAGAGATTCCTGCAAGCGGATACTGCATATATAGGTGCTATTTTTCGTATTCTGCTGGCGGCGTTCACTAGGATCCTAGACGACCTATACTGCGACCTGCGCGGGAAGACTAACGTCGTAGTCGATGGCGATTTTAATGTCTTGGCCCAGGAGTGGGGATCCGTCTCGACCAACGCCAATGGACGCGCGGTGCTGGAAGCGTTTGCCTCGACAGACGTTGTCCTCTCAAATGACGGTGTGCAGTACACGTTTGTCAGAGCAGGAGCCGCCTCTGTTATCAACATTCCGTATGTGAGTAGAGCAATTTCCCAAAACGCCAGATGGAGAGTCATCGACCACAAGGCGATACTGTGTTCAGTGGGCGTGTCCGCGGGAGACAGGGGCGTAGCGCATTTAAGCCCACCGGCTACGAACCTGATTGCAGCATCTCTGGAGGACGGCTGCGAACGGAGTATGCGGCAGAGACGTTCGTTTCGGAGGAACCGTAGGCCAGTGTTCTGCTGGAGCGACGCGATCACTGACCTCAGGTTCAACTGCCTTCGAGCCCATAGGCGGCTTACCGGTGCACGTGGCTCCTCGCGAGTTGGCGAGTGCGGTGAGACTTACAAAACGGCCAGGAAGACCCTAAAGACGGGCATAAAGGACGCTAAAAGGAACCGTTTCTTGCAACTCTACGACGTGGCCGAGGACGACCCCTGGGATGGAGCGTACAGGATGGTTGGCAAAGGGCTGAAAGCAGTACAGCTAAATCAGACCCAGAAGCCTTCAACTGCATTGTGCGGGCGCTTTTCTCGAGGCGGTAGCCGGAGCCGAGATCAACGTGTACACTGTGGCGCCGCTAATGGTAGAGAACTTACAGACTTGGGTAGCCGTTGCAGAGTTCTCAGCCAAACTGATGAATTCGCTGAGGTCCCTGAAGAGAGGAATGAAGGAGCGGACGAACTGAGCGGCCAACCAATTTGCGAAGCACTGCTTTCTGGCCGTACCGCACATTGCGGGTCCTTGCCCTTTCAAAGCAAAAAACAGACATCTGAACTCAGACCAGCAGTCTTTACTGGCTTATAAACCACCAGGGAAATCGATCCTCTCGAATATAAAGTCTTACTTTATAACTCGTGCTTAAATCCGATCAGGGAAATGCAGCAGCAACATAGAAATCATTCAAGAAGTACAATCAACAATCCTACGATCAATAAATGGAGCCCCCTGGTATATGCGCAACGTGAACATCCAGAGAGACCTAGACCTCCTGTCTTCTTTCAGAAAAAATGTGTATAAACTACATGTTTGGCATTGAAAAGTTTGATTATATTACAATGTGTGTCTGGGTCTTTGGCATAGACCCTAACATCGCCTGTCCGACCCGCTCTTAGCTCAAATCCATCCATAGGGATCTCCTGGAGCAAAAGCGACACCAATTTCACTACAATATTTACATTCGGTATTGTGATAGGTCTTTGTTTAGACACTGGTTTAGGTGGAGCAGGAGCAGGGGCCTGCATAATAGGAGGAGAACTATCGATGATGTCTACATCTTCGTCCTAATCTATATAGTCCATAAGATCCTTCCTAATAGAATCTACAAAAGAGAAACGATTGTTGGATGCGGTTTTTGTTTCCTTGGCTTTCGCTTGTTCACTTTCCGTTGGCGAAGCACATCTTTTGCTTGCCATCTTCTTAGTAACCGTTTGCCACTCCAGCTGAGGGTTTTGAAGAAGTACCCTAGGAGTGGCACCATTTGAAAGAGGCAGTGCATCGACTTGATTAGCTGCAAGCACTTGCGTAGGGCCCACAGGAGAGGGACTTCTTTCTTGCAGGATTCCTATCAACCTTCAGAGAATTCGTGTCCCCTTTTTTGAATAAGTGCTTACCTGCAACCCCCAATTTAGGAGAGAGCAGCTGTTTTGCTTGGCTTTTAGTCTGCACGGACGTGCCTGGCTGTCAGAGGAACTTGCTTGCTTCTTCACTCGCGGGGAAGACCTCCGCATTGAATTCAAACTAAATCTACTGCCATCAGATGTCTCATTTTCCAGTGCATCCAGGAGGAAAGGATGATCAGCAGGATCAGCCGAAACCTGAGCACGTATGTCCTGTGATGCAAGATCAACTCCTTCACTCCATCTTTGTCCTGCTTCGCCCCGCTACAACGCTTGCGCACAGTTGAGGGGAAAGGTACTTCCTCACAAGGACTAGCCTATATAGAAATTAGGAACAAGGAAAAGTTAATTAGTTAAGAGCCCTAGAGAAGATTCAATAACAAAAAACTTTTTTTCTATTTAATTATGTCTCCAATTGTTCCTAAAGTAATCATATTTCATATAAAAATATATTATATTAGTCTTTGTTGCCCGAATATAAATTTTATTTAAATGCACTTCAAGTGCCCAGAAATATGATCAACAACCATAGCGACTCTGTAATTCAGTATAGATGCCGTATCTATCATGGAGACAATAGGGATGGAATGGCAATAGACCCTTTTTAGCGATCGCATTGTGTGTCTTAATGAGCTCCTCTTTCCCGATTTCCAAACAGACCAGTGTTGCGTCAGCATTGCGTAGACTCGATGATAATGGCTATTTTCAACAATCTCACTCATTTTTTTTTTCATATTATATTTATTTTTATTTCACAAGTCAGACTTCAAATATAAAAAGATTATTCACGGGGATAACATTTAAGGAGGCCTATTTGATTTTAAATTTTTGAAATATCACTAGTCATTCGGAGGATTCAAACGACAGGGAAGCAATAACCCCTGGGCACCTCACAGGCCTGTCTCTCAAGGCACTTCCAGAAGCATGATGATTGTAAGTTATGGTACTTATTATTGCATAACTTACACTAAGCAAGACTTGTGGCGTCACGACCATTTATGTGATCAAAATGGTTAACCACAACGACGAACGTCACAGCTGGTCAAGTCGTTAAAAGCCGAAGTACAAACGGCCAAAAGAGTGATCCGGCGCCCGATCCGCAAAGTAGCACCTCTTTCGATTCAGAACAGACCTTGAAAATTTTTTATCCTTTCAATGGGTGGAGAATGTTTTAGGCGTACATTGATTTTCTAAATTATACTGTAATCTCTAATCAATGTATGTTGACGGTCAAGGAATTTATGTATACTGTATTTTATATTTATATCCGCATAAAAACAAGTTTACAATACATGAGTGTGATAGAACTGCAATAAATTATCGTTGCCTAGGCTATTCCTCCACGGTAAGCTTAGTGTTCCACATTTGACACTCTGTGCAGTAGTCGTAGCTCAGATTGCACAGTTCGTGGTAAATATGACCACATTTAAACCCGACTATGGAATTAAGGGTATCACTTTTCAATAGCACTGGACATTGGCACTGTGCACAGCATTGATCGTAGGTAACTTGCTGGCCGCGCCGGTGCATTGACACCACCTCGTAGTGGGTATCAAAATAATCATCAAGCTGCATTTTTCGGGCGGTGGAAAGCATTTCCTCTTGAATATTGTAATGCCATAGCATATTGATAACAGATTCCCGAAGATTTGGTATGGTCTGTCCCATCTTAATTTTGCTAACCACTACTTCTGGGTTAACAAAATCTAAAACGCAATGAAATGAAGGTAGATTATATCAAACATTTAATAATCACAATGTATATTACTTACCCACAATGCCATCTAAAACTTTTGTTATAATCTCTGGTTGCTTAGTCGATTCATCAATAAGTGTATTCCATAGGTCGTTGTCATCATGCTCTTTACAAAATTCTATTGCCATTTCAACGTCTTTTATCTAAAAAAAAAAAAAAAATTAATGATGTACCCCTTAAGGGGACTGACCCATGTTATGTCCGTTTCTTAAAAGCGTACGCGAATTTAAAAATTTAAAATTTTTTATTAAAAGCGCAACATTTTAGGAGTATTGTGTTAAAATTTTGAATCATTCCGTGCAAAACTAACGTAGATTTAATTTATTTAACGCCCCAAACTCCCAAACGCGCGCAGGTGCTTTTCAAACATTAAGCTCGTTTTTCTTGGAACGGGTTTAAAATTGTCGGTGTCGAAAAATTCCCCGAAACTATAAGACCGATCGTTTTTAAATTTTGCACACACATTCCTAAGACTTTTTCCTTCCCTCAATGGTTCCCTTGTTCCCATTTTATTTTTTTTACCTATTTAAAAAAAATTTTTAAAGTCAGATTTATAGTGCATAAAAAAAAGCGTTCCCAAAAATACAAAAAAAAAAAAAAAAAAAAAAAAAAAAAATCGGGAACCGTAACGGGAAGGAAACCCATTTGTAGAAATAGTCAGCTTGGTTTATTGCTTTTCGATAATCCGTTTTAAAGAATTTTTTAACACCGCAAAGGTTTTTTCGCCTTACTCCTTAATATTTTTAGTTCTGTTTTTGGTCAATAACTCTTCAAAAAACACATATGTAGATAAACTTTACTGCGACAACCTGCCTTTACACAGAACCGAGAAAAAAGTTACAAAAAATTACAAATTTTTCTGTCCGAAAGACCTGGGCTTAAACAGTTTTTTGTTTTTAAGCAATACAGCCATCGCTATTTTTAAACCGTCATACGGAAAAACCCGCTCAAATATAAAAATGTAATAGTTATTACCCTATGAATTATTATATTAAGGGCTTCTGCTGCCTCCACTCCGCCCATGCAGCCGAGTAAGTAGACCATCTCCGGATACAATTCTTCCCGTTTACATATCGCCAATGCATCTTGTATAACATACTTCTTTGAACGCCTTAAGAATGGTAATAGTTTCGTTCGATCATATTTTGCATACAAGGACACCAACTTGTGTTGAAATATATTATTACAATTCACCTTTTGCATAGAGTCCAAATACTGTGAAATTTAAAAGTGCTTTATATTTGTATAAATTAGTTTATTCGGGCTTACCAAAAAAAGGTATTCTTGATGGTTTTCTAGCTGATGCACAACAACCTCTGGCGTGATCTTATTCCCGTCTAATAATATTTTAAAGGCACGTTCGCGGTCCAAACTTATTAATGGAATGATTAATTTCGAAATTACATTGTACAGTTCATAACGTCGTATCAATTCGAAAACGTCTTTGTTTTGTAATCTAAGAAAAAATAGCTGTTAAGCAATCCTTGTATTTCAGAAAGATGTAATATTACTCACTTTAAATACATTCGCAAGGCACTCTCGTAGTCACCCTGATATGAGTAAAGAAGGGCCAGAGACTCTAGCAATTCATTCGCATTCTGTTTGCGAAAGTTATCGTGAATTGCGTTAATCACAGCCAGACCATTGTATAGATGGGATGGCCATTCCTTGATCAGGCTTAAGAAACCTTTTATATCAAACTTCAAAAACTCGTAAAGGACCATCTCGTACACGTGCGGATCAAGTTTGCAGTCCTCGGATGTAGGCAGATAGGCGCTAACGGAACGTAGTTGCTGACATTTCACAAACTTGAACACTTCTTCTTCCCAAAGAGCCTTATTGTTACCCAGCATACGAAGGCACAGTCTTGCAGCTTCTTCATATTGTTTTAGCGTCAGTAAGTGATTTATATAAGGTCTAGTGCATTTATATTTATGTACATAACTAATCAAACTGTTAATGTAAAACATACCTGACCACTGATATAATGGGAAAGCTTCCTCCATGCGTAGATATCAACTCTATTGCTTCTTCAAATTTACTGTTGATAAAAAGTGAATTAAATTTATTATATATTATAGCTATGCCAAATATTATTATCTTATGGTACATTTAGAAGAATGTTACCTAACGCGCTAAATCGAGTTATCCCGTCTGGAAGTAAACCACAACTGCTTTAAAATGGGGGAAAAAGTTACGAAAATTATAAGAAAATTTAATGATATTATCAGCAATATATCATTCTTCATGTCCGACCCTATAAAGTATATATATTCTTGATCAGCATCAACAGCCGAGTCGATCTGGCCATGTCCGTCTGTCCGTCTGTCTGTCTGTCCGTTTCTAAATGAAACTTTGTAGATAGTCTTCAATATACTCTCACTCGTATATATGTCGGAACGAGCCGGATCGGCCAACTATATCATATAGCTGCCATACAAACGATCCGTAAATTTGTAGAAAAAAAATTATAACTTCACTGTTTTTTAACATATCTTGATCAACTCTCGGTTATGAGCTTTATATATTGTTTCAGATTTTTGGATTTAATTTTATAAAAATCGGACTACTTTATCATATAGCTGCCATAGGAACGGTTTGGGAAATTTTAAGAATAAAAATTATAGCTTTTTCAGTTTTCAACATAATTTCTTCTACTTTGAGATACTAGTATTTCATATATTTTCAGAATTTTGTTGTAAATTTCATAAGAATCGGACGACTATATCATATAGCTGTTATACAAACGATCGGTAAACGTGGAGAAAAATTACATTTTACTTTACATGTAAAAATGTGAAAAAAATTTAAAATTGTAAAATTAAAATGAATATGAATAGTCGGTCAAACAGTAGTTTTTATTTGTTCAAAAAGAACCCTCTGTAATGTAATAATTTATTATTACATTTATTAATTTATTAATTTTTTATTACATTACATCGGAATCGAGAAGCGAAAATGGAACGGAAGCAACGCGGAGTACGAAAAGCACAAAGACATTTTCAACAGCACGAATGTTTTATTTTTTACGAATGTGAGAGTCTAATACTTTTAGTTTCAATCTAGATTTTTAAATTTTAGTTTCTATCAAACAAAATAACAATAATTTAAAGATTTGACAAAAATACAATTTTTGTTTTTGTTAAACTTAGTAAACATACTGACTTATAACATAATCAAAATAAACAGTAACTATATTTTTTTTGTTTATAAACCAAAAAGTAAACACATTTTATCGCGCTAAATTTCATAAACATCTGCTAATTTCTTTTAAGATCATGTTATTTTCTTAGGATTTGATATGAAATCATCAATAAACTCGAATTTTATTAAATTAAATTTAACATTTTGTATGAAAACGCTAAAAAAAAAGCTTTAACTACACTTTATATTAATGGAAACTTAATAATATCAAATAAAATTGATAAAATAAAGTACTTGTGGTAAGGTTCACTGTCAAAAAAATTTAGTAACGGGAAAAATTTTTATAGTTCATGTTTCATGAAATTTTAAGCATTATAAGCACCTGTTCCAGTTTCCACTCGGAAGTGGATTTGATAACATTTTCCTATTGCCCTTGTTTTTTTTACGAAATTTCCCGACGGTCCCTTTTCTTCAAAAAAAAAAAAAAATCAGCTGGCCACTGCATTTATTTTGTCACAGATTTGCTAATTAGGGGCTGATCAAATTTTGGCTTGCTCTAGTTTCCAGCCTAAGAGTGTTAATGCGGTACAGATTGTAAGCAGAAAATCAAGATTACAAGCATTTTTGGCTGTAAAAAGTTTATTTTAAACATTCGAAATTGCAATCATCTGTTTTCGGAGGCAGTACTGAAAATGATCGACAAGAAGTATTGGCAAACTCATGCAGATGTCAGCTGAATTGTCCGAATTGTTGCGTTAATATTTTTCTAAAATGTTTTTGCAACTATTAGTAGTAAACGAATCTGTTATTGGTGGACCAGCGACATTCAATTTATTAGAAAGACTCAACCACTTGGCCTCCACCGCCACCCTGTCTCCCTTGGAGAAGCCATTGACAACGTCTTGGTCTTTCTCGATAAAGGAGATGAAGACGTTATCCTGCTTTTGATTTTTATGCTTCCTCCTTATAAAAAGTGTTAACTAAATAAATTGGTAAACCTTTTTATTAATTACATTGTTCAAATTTAATTTGCGTATGCCGATCAGCTGTTTTGGTGGCAGTGGTGCGAAATTTCTCACAGTCAGTGATGCAAAATTCAACTCAGAAAAGAGTTGCCGAAGTCGAGGAAAAATTTCCCTTCACATCGCGCACAGTTTGTACGAAAATGTAAGTAGTTTTTTTTTACCAGCATTTAATCTAAGAATAGAACAAATAAAATGACAATTGTTCAAAATTATTATTAGGCATATCCCAGTCGGACTTTGCTTCATGCGCTGAACGATTCAGGATAGAAAACAGCTTTGAACGGAGATGGCTTTTTGTATGATGCTCGGTTTATTAAGGTGGCAAGC
>VNJS01005531.1:0-11742 GCA_008042575.1 Drosophila watanabei | reverse complement strand
GAGCGCGAGAGAGTCGGGTTTGACCCGAAGGCCGAATGAGAGCTTCGGCTCGGTCGAAATCGACGTCGGCTGTTGATGAATCGTTGATGAATTTGACATACTGATGAGTTTTGGTACTGCAAGGGAGTTTTGGTACTGCAGGGTAGGGATAGATTTTAATCTAATCTACGCAAAATAGTCCATCAGTTTTAAAGTTTTTTATAAGTGGGAACGGACCGGATCAAACAATCATATAGCTGCCTTAAGAACAAAATTTTTTAGAAAAAAAAATATATCACTGCCGTTTTTCTACATATCTTATTCTACTCTGAAATATGAGTATTTAGTAATCGTCAGAGTTTCGGATTTAATTTTATGAAAATTGAACGACTATATGATATAGCTGCCATAGGATCGATCGGGAAATATAGAGGAAAATGTAAAACTGTACATTTAAAAACAAATGTAAAACAGTAAAAATAATATGAATATGAAGCTAAATAATATTATTATATATTATATATTAGATATAAATATATTTTTATAAATCCAATTTCAATCTTCAAGGCTATACGATCTTCGGAGTGCCAAAGTAAGTCGTCATTCTCGCTATGAAATTAAAAACTGAATTCTAAAAGAACATAAGAGTAAATGAAAATATGTTAAAACTGACAAAGTAAAAATATTATCCCTTAAAAATCTCCCGACCGTTCCTATGGCATCTATATGATATATTAATCTGATTTTTATAAAATTTAATCCGAGCTTGTGAAACAATATATTAAGCGCACGACCGAGAGTTAATCAAGATATGTTAAAAACGGTGAAGTTATAATATTTTTCTACTAATTTTGTAATTTGTATGACAGCTTTATGATATAATCGTCCGATTCTTTTGAAATTAACAACAAAATTCTAAAATAATATGAAATGCTTGTATCTCAAAGCAATTATGTTAAAAATCGACAAAAATAAATTTTTTTCTAAAACTTTCCCGTTTTATTATGATATAGTAGTGCGATGTTTATAAAATTAAATCCAAAAATCCGAAATAATATATAAAGCTTATAACCGAGATTTATTCAAGACATCTTAAAAAACAGTGAAGTTATAATTTTTGTCTACAAATGTACACATCGTTTGTATGGCTGATCTGGCTCCTTCCGAATTATGTACGAGTGAAAGTATATAGAAGACTATCGCAAAGTTTCATTCAGATAGCTTAAAAACGGAGGGACTAGTTTGCATAGAAACGGACGGACAGACGGACATGGCTAGATCGCCTCGGCTGTTAATGCTGATCAAGAATAATATTCTTTATAGGGTTGGAGATGAGTCCTTCACTGCGTTGCAGACTTCTGACTGAAATTATAATACCCTGCAAGGATATAAAAATTTACGAATAATTCGTTTGTTTGCAAAGAATTACCTAATAAATGCACATTCGAATGTGCAACATTTATACCAATATTTGTTCAAAATTAAATTTTATTACCACATAAGTGAGCAAAAATGTATTACAAATATTAGAACTAAGTGAGATTTGCTTTTGTAATTGCACCTCTACCGTTTACGAAAAGTATCAAATATGTTTATGCAGGTGCTTACAGACCAAAAATGGTATATTTTCTTGTACATTTTAGATTCTTTACGTTTACACAAATAAATATAAAAAAGTGAATGCATTTTTTTAATATGATTGTTTACTTAAATGGTATTACATATGTAAGAATAAATGTCTTTTATAATCATAATTTTATAAACAATTTCAGATACTTGAGTGCACAGCAAATTGCTTAACGAGCATAATCTCACGCAGATAAGGCAAACTTTAAAAACAATTTTCCGCGTGTCGCTTTGGGTGGTACGAAAAACTGCGCCTACCATGGTGGGCCATCAATAATGAGTCTGAGACCGCACGTTTTTTAGTAAATTTGTGACACATTGTGACACGATGTAACTTTGTTATGCTGTTAGAAAAACAAGCTCCAGCATGTGCATCTTAGTCGGGACTAGTTAAGAATTAATTCAACTAGGAATTTCTAAGCATATGTTGTATGGTTTTGTTATGTATGAGTGTACGAGTATGTCTCTGGTTTTAGCTTGTGAGTGTATGTAAATGTACGTAGAGAGCATAGTATTTGTTGCTTTTCGCGGTAAACACTATTTAGCTGTTGATGTTATCACCAGAGTTAATAAAACTATCGCCAAATATATGCGTATTCTCGGGAGTGCCATCAAATACAGTCTGATTTGTTGTGTTCGTCGCAGCCATAGCTTCACGCCGCTGTCGTTTCATCTCCAGCAACTGCTTTCTTTGGGCATCTCTCTTCAATGCTGCAGCCGAATTTTTCGAGGATAACAATCCAGGTACACTTGTCTTGGTGTTTGATTTGGGTTTCACAGCTCCAGATCTGATCTGTGGAGCCTTATGGGGTAATGTTTCCATTGCTGACGGCTCAACAGTGCGCTGCTAAAATATAAATTAATAACTTTAGGTGTCAGGCAAACAATGTATAACCAACCTTCCAATTGTTTGCTTTAAGCTGCTCGATATCTGCAAAAACTGAATCCAAGTGCACCACCTGCAAATAAACCATGTCCCAAAATCCTTGTAGGTCGTCAGCGGTTGTTGGAAACTCGTCCTCCGGAGACCGATTTACATTATTGTGGCATAAACCTGAAAAAATTTATAGGTTTTATAAGTTGTGTTGCGTATTGTAAAACTTTTTTTAGACGTTTACCCTCAAACTGTTTCATTTTTTGTGATACCAAAAGCCTGGCTTTCCCCGAGGCTGATCGAAGCAATCCAAAAGTATCTTCCGTAATGTCAGGATTGTTCTATGGATTATAAAGAATAAAACTAGCTGGCAAAGCTAGACTGTTATCATTTACTCACAGACAAGGCGTCTGAATATTTTTCAGCAATGGCGGCCAGCGCCAACAGACGAATTTGTTCCTCTTTGAGCAATTTAAGGAAATAATTACCATCCTTGACAGCATTCACAATTTCGGTTTTGCCATTAAGCTCCTCTTTTTCAAGTTGGACCTCTTTTAAGGGCTGGTGGTCAACTACATCAATTTGGCCTACTTCTGGCCTTGACTTATCATCTTTTGAATGGTGCACTTCAGGAGCAGAAGAGAATCGAGGCGTGACACCCCTCTTTGGTGAAACCTTCGGCAACTGGGCTCGAAACTCGTGACTCAGATGCCGGAATACGGGCAAGTCCAACTCTCCGTTCTCCACTGAAGGCAAAGGTGGAGGATCGACCAACCGCAGCGTTGCGGCTTGTGAGCAGTTTAGTTTTTTTCGGAACTCTCCATAATCTTTGCTTGGCGAGAGTTGTTTGAATTTAAGCTCCAACTCCGAGCTCTGGGAGTCCCCTACTTTCAGTTGCCTGGCCGAGGTCCGTGCTTCTGTCGCTGATGGAGATTGTCCATGCTTCTTGGGACTGTAAAAGCCCTGGGCAAGGGCACCTGGACCGTAAAGACGCTCCACTCTCTGTTGAATAAAGCTGCTGGTTCCTCCGTCCTTTCCATTACCGTTGATATTGCCAGTGTCCGGTCCGCTTTTAAGACTGAGGCCATTGCTGTCGCCATTGGCCTCAAACGGGTACTTACTGATCGGCGACGGCTGTTTTATAAGCGGCATGCTATGCAGAATCGGGGCCGCCAAAGAGTTGTTCCGCTTGCAGTACTGAAGGCCGCTTGAGGAGGGACGGATCGGAGAGACCTCACGCGACTTGTTGATATCCTGACGGATTTTAGAGTCGTAGGTTGTCAAGTTGGAATATCCGTTGACGCAGCAGGCCAGGTTTAAGTAGCTGGGTTTTTTCTCAGCAGCATCGATACTGACAGTAGCGGTTCCAGAAGGGTTTTCCGGGCAAGCATCGACCTTAACGGTATTAGAGGCATGGACGGACTCCACGGCCGCAGGGGACAGCACCATGTGCACCAGGCCCAAACCGGGATCTAAGTAAGCGGTGGTTGTTTGTTGTGGCGAGCGAAGAGTACAGCGCTCCCGAAGGTTAGCGGTGAACTCGCGGGTGATGTCCTTCACGGAAAGCGGCGTGGGAAAGTTCAAGCTGCCACTGGTATCTGAAAACACGAAATTTAGGTCAGAGAGACATTAGTGGGGTAATATTGAAATAACATTAGGAGCAAACAAACGATAACAAAACCAATACGTGCGCAGGGTTGACTCCAACAAAAAACAGTAAATTGTCAAATTGAGCTAAAGCTTCATCCACCCATATACCTGATATGTCGGAAGAGTCTGCGTCTACATCAAGTGAACAGCTGCCAATCGAATCCTGGCTGCGATCCATTAGAACTTTGTCTGTGAAAAGGAATTGATTCTGTTTCATATGGTCGATGGGTAATTTAACTATACACAAGTCAAAGCCGAATGGGGAAATAAAAACTGATTGTTAATTTCCGGAAGGCATGACTCAGCAAAGCTACCGATCTAGCGCGTAAGTATGTATTGCTTTTCAGCAGAGCACGCAAATTGCATAGTAGAGGCGGTGGCTAATTATTTGCCATTAATGCAAAGCAGCACAGCGATCTGTTGGGCATTGTTGCCTAAACAGATGTGAGCCAAAAATCCAGAAATAAATCAGGAAATCAATAGTAGCGCCAAGCTCGGTCTGGCTGTCTTACTGAAGAGAGTGTGACGCCACCGAGAGCCGCAGCTCGCAAGATGGGAGCAGCTCTAACGGAATTGTCATCAATATTGTCAGTTCCGCTTTGCTGGCGCTTTACCGTTTTTTCGCAATGCTGTGTCTTCGTTCTCCAAAGACAGCACAAACACAGCCGCATTCTCTTAAGTTTGTTAGTATGCACATATGTATGTATAAATGCAGATAGAACGACTTGCACCAGATAATAATTGGCACTAAAATCCCACTCGTTCAGTGCCCAAGTCAGATGGCAATGGAGTAGCACAAGCTGTGCCGTATATGCACACACAGCTATAAATAATGCGACGGTTTTGCAGACTACCTAGGCAGTTCAAGGGGAAAGCAGATATACGAATGAACTGGAGCAGCCGCACACTAATTATAAGTCTATTTTGGGCGCTTAAACACAGCAATGACCTTACGCAGCAAACGAAGAGATAGTTCCTACGCCAATCAAGTCCTTCAGCTGGATTTAGGGCCAGATTACAGTAAAAAAATTAGTTTGAGCAGCAGCGTTGCCAATTTAGCTATTTGCCCTCTGGTGGTTTTCAAAAGCAAAATGCGGGATAAACTAGCGGGTAATATAGCCGTTTTCCAAGCAAAATGTGCGTTATTTTAGCTATTTTTGTAGTGTACATATGTATTAAACATTTTTTTGCTTAACATTGCCACACTTAAATAATTTATTATATTTTATATTCAGGCCTGCTCCGGTTCTCGAAAATGGTTTTCGATTTCGATTTGGCCAAAAGCTTTCGATTTCGATGTTAGCTGCTCCGGTTCTCGAGTAATTTTTGGTATCGTTTTGTTATCGGAATGTTTAATATTTTTTGTTGCTTAAAGAGCTGGCGTTGTTGGTTTAAATTGTTGGCAATCAAATCAAATTAAATTTGTGTTGTCAAATCTGAGGTGGGGTCAGAAATACATTTTTTATAAAATAAAATACCAAACAAATCTTTAGATTTTTGGTATCGTTTTGTTATCGAAATTGTTTATTGGTATTATATATTGATTTGCTTATAGAGCTGGTATTTAATAATATCGTCTTAGTATTTAGCTGCTTACGACGGAGAAAATTTTAGTACATTTAAAAGCACCAACACTAGTAAAGAATTATTTTTTTTCAATGGATAAACTGAAAAAAATAGGTAGATACATTTTTATATTAGACATTTATTACTTGTCAAATGACATGCCGACAATGCAATAACTAAAAGCATAATAAAATTTCTTCAAGTGGATGCGCGTCGCCAAAGCAACAACAAAATGTTCATGTAATTTTATGAACCAACAACAACCACATGCAATTCCAGTTATCTTGCTCAAATGCAGATGAATAGTGATAAGAAAGCGAAAGTGAAAAATTTTTTTTGCAGTTAGCATTGGCGCATGCCGATAGCCGTGTTCATATACGCATTTGCTCGCCTATGCTTCGGAGCCAATTACAAAAACAAAGGAGCCATGGGAGCAATGGGCCTGGAAGTCGGAACGAGCCGGATCAGACAACTATATCATATAGCTGCCATAAAAAATATTCCTATTTTTTTTTTTTTAATAAAATCATAACTTCACTGTTTTGTAACATATTTTGATCAACGCTCGGCTATGAGCTTAAATTATTATTATAAATTATAATATACAAACATCGGCGTGCCGAACTTAGCTTCCGTTTTTGTTTAGTATATTTTTATGACAACACTATATTGCATTTCTGGACTGGAGGACTATCGATGTATCGATAGGGGTTAGGATGGTAGAGTCAGTGGTGAGGGGATTTAAATGAGCGAACCGGGAGAATGTAACGGGCTGAATTAAAAGAGAAAGGGTTTTTATGCTTGGCCTCGTTCGTTGCACTAAGAAAGAACAGATTTTATGTCGGAACTCGGCGAGACATACGAGTAGCAAAGAAAAAGTTAGATGGCCAGCAGCCCATAGTAGAAGCGAATCTGGAAATAGAAAAAAAAATAACGTGAGTGCGTGAAAAAAGGTGGAAGTGGAGAACAGTGATAATAAGTGGAAATTTCCTTTCAGCGTGGCATGAAAATCCACTGGTCATGGCTTATTTTGGTTTTCCTGTGGTGCAACTCACGCCCAGACTGCGACCCCTTTAGGTGCCGCCAAGCCGCCATAAGGGAGCCTTGGTTGAATTTTTGCTGATATATCGCCGGGGCTATCACACCTTGGACTTGGCGGCCATTTCGGCTTTTTGCCTTTCGCTGCTGTCTGCATTGCGAGTCACGAAGAAGGCGAATCCGCCGAGGTGTCATGCTGCTCGCCCTAGATTAAGTCCTCTTTGTTAAACTTAATCGTTGCTAAAGTTACATGTGTACATTCGTTGCTGTGTGTCTCGTCCTTCGTTTCCGAAATCTGGTCCGTGATTCATGCAACTTAGAGCTGTAGTTGTTCCCAAGAAGATTGAAAAGAAGTAGAAGTTAAAGAAAGTAAAACCTGTGAACTTGGCCCACCCTTTGAGTTTCTCTTGTAGCTCCAGTAGAGACCCTAGGTAGAAAAAGGGGTCGCCCTTCTTGTTTACGGACGGTTTTTGGTCATTTTTGCGGCGGAACGCCGCCTTTCCTGCATTTTTAAGGCTCTTGTGACAGCCTTGCCCTAAGCACATGCTTGGCTAGGGTTACGGCTGAAATTTATAAAGTATTAAAGCGTGAAATGAAATCTAAGGAAGACCATTTACCTGGGGGAGATGGGTCGGTCGCCAGACCGCCTGGATTAGACAATGGTCCGCTGGAGATGGGTGATGACAACCCGGAGGCATCATAAGATGGGTGGGTGCGTCGTAGAGATCTCATTAATCCACCAATTTGTTTAATGTTCGCGTCCAAATATTTTAGCTTGTTTATTTATTTATTTTGGGTTTTGTTAGTGATGTGAGTTTTTGTTAGTAATGAGAGTTCTGAGACGTCCAATATATGGTTTTTTCATTGTGCAGACTGCGAACCCACCCTGGACATCCATGCATCCTGCATTACCCAGGAGAGGAAGCAGTTCCGTTACAACTATTCAAGCGTTTTTATCTTATTGAAGGCTTTATCTAGCATATTTGTTACATCAACAATCAAAACATCAAACAACAGTCTTGTAAACAAATAATAGAAACACAAAACTAGACTTTCCTTCGCGCTCAATACTGTATCCAGGTCTTTCTTTTTTAAATTATCTGCTAAGATAACATCGCTTTGGCAGATTTTAGAAGCTTTTCTTGGAAATAAAAATAGAAACGCTCTACATTTTTGTATAAATATGACGATATATTTAAAAAAATTATTTTAGATGTGTATTACAAATATGCTTTAGGTTAAATTATCTAATTTATATTATATTTAAACTATTTACACTTTATAAAATTTTTATAATTTTTAATTATCCTCTTATGGTTAAACCCAAAGGAACCATAAAACATGAAAAAAAAAACAAAAAAATTATTTAAGAATGTTGAACATAATAAGTTAATTAATATGCATTATCATTTGATTTAATATTTTAAACGTAGAATGGCAAAGTTTTTTTTTAGTTATATTTAAAGTATTATGACTTCATCACAAATTCTTCAATTAGCGCATTTCCTTTCATTATAATATTCAAAGCCATATTTTCAGAAGTATCGAGACGGGGTCAAAGGTTGATGTGAAAAGTTTAAACTGAAGTTATTCAATACATTACTCATTTGTCCAAAGGAATGGCCAAAGATTGTTTTACTGAGCTCAATGAGGTCTACAATTTTTCATTATCAATAAAGCTTGACAAACTGGAAGTTATTTTGCCTATGATAACAATATACAATAATTTTTTTGGGCCAATTGACCAATTTAAAATTCAATTGATCAATTTAAAATATATATTATACTAAAATTACAATTATTCTATATTTTGATGTTATATTTGCTTACAAAAAAAAAAACGGTTTTTTTTTATTGCGGGAAATATATATAAATATATATATACATATATGTATTTCAAATAAAAAGCCGTTTCATATATTCAGCAACAATGCTAGGTAAGCTAGCGCCATCTGTGAATCACTAAGCCGCATGAAGGAGTTTCTTTTTTTTTATATAGGCGGCAGTGCTGCCAGATTTTGAAAGATAAAATAAGCTAGATTGAAAAAAGCTAGAATAAGCTAAAAATTAAATAAAATAAACTAAAAATAAGCTAACCATGGAAAACATTAAATTAGTTGATTTTTTTTACTTTTATAGATACGATATTGATATGATATTTATATAACTATTATGGTAAAGAAATAATTTAATCAACTTCATCATAAGGTTCCATATATTTGGCGGATGATTCAACTAAAGCGAGGTATTTCGTTGGTAGTTGGTAGTCATGGCAACATTTGCATTACGTCGCAGTCCATATCTATAACATTAAAAAAAAAAATGCTTTGTATATTTTAAATAATTTAAAATTTGAAAAACAAACCTTATTCTTAATATTGTGTTTAAGCTTTTTAAACACATTTTGTTGCGCAAACCAGTTGCTCGAATGCTTTGTTATGTGGCCAGCATCCTTGTACATCAAAACTTCTGACCAAAATACTATAGTCTATAAAAATTACCAAAAATTATAATACAATCGAAAAAAACATGGTTTGTTATGTTTTGTTATAAATTTTATTAAGCCGAAATTAGCTAAATGAAATTTGAAATAAGCCAGATTTAGGGCTATATGCATTTCAAGTATTTTTCAAGCTATTTCATTTTAAAATATGCTAAATCTAGCTTAAAATAAGCTAAAATGGCAACAATGGTAGGCGGTATTTGGTAACACTGCACAATTATCACTTAGGTGTAGATGAAAGCAAAAAAAAATTTTAATTCGTTTTCTGTGCCGACCGATTGACAAAATTTGAGAGAGGATTTTTGTGTGCCTGAAAGAAGTGCAATTAGACATTGTTAGTACAAGATTTCTTCCAACATGATCAGCTAAGAAGTAGCGTAAAAATAGTATACATTTATTCTCATGAAATCAGTGGCATTAGTTATTATTCTTTAATTAAACAGGTTTACAAATATAGGGGTCATGTGAGTTGTTGGTAAGCTAGGGATCATTTCAAATGTAATTTGGGGCGTTGAGTCCGAGTCAGTCGTCCGAATGTTGAGATATTTGAGGTTATGTACCCGAAAAATTGCCCTTTTTTCGAATTTTGAGGTTACATACAGGGCGCAACAAATTATTTTTGAACTGTTTCTCAAGTTGCATTTAATTTAACAGGTAAATTACGGTAAGAGGGAAGTTCATGGTTCAACTGTAGCTGCTCGGCTTACTATAAACTTCACCCTTACCGGTAAGAGGATCTTTCATGGTGCCACCGTCGCACAGTTTCACAGTTGCAAAAATTAAAAAAGTCGATATTGCAAAAACTTAATCGACAGAGAATTTCCCAATTTTAGGATTTTTTTGTAGAACATATGAGTATTCAAAGTTGAAAAATATTTCCATTTTGGAATCATAGGAGAAAATTATTGAAAATTGATCGACTTTCAGGTAGCATTACTCAAAATGTAGATTACCTATCGTCATGATTTATTCTTTAAGTGATAGATACATTCATTACCTGTAAACTATGCTGAGTTTGGGCTTACACGGGTAATCGCCTGCCAGGTGTCCATTTGTTGCACTTTTTCTGGCTAAAGTAGTCTATATCTTCTGAAGCCTTTGAAAGCCACAGAGTAAACTATAACTACGACTTGTGGATATTTTTTTAACCAAAATCAACTTTCATCGGCTGCGTCACGCTGCGTCTGCAGAAATGCAACGGCAGCAACTTAGGGTGAAATATACCAAAATTCCGATACAGCATAATATATACCAAAAAATATACCAACTGTAGCGCGCTCGTTTTTGTAGCGCGCAAATTTTTGTTTGTTTTTATTGTTTTGATTGTTTTGTGTGACAAAACGTACTTTAATGAAAGGTTATGTTAAGGTTTTGTACCTGATATTAGGTTAATTACACATCCAAAAGACGCAAATAAATCACTTCTTAAAAACAGGTAGGCTCTGTAATTACTTTTGTAGCCGGCAAAATAGTTTTGGGTTGCCACAGGTAGGCAATTTTGGAACATGGTAAAGATATAATTGAATATCAGTCTGCCAATTTTAGAACTTTCAGAAGAAGCCCAGGAATCACTGAATAAATTCTATAAGAAGTATAGATACTGCAACGTTTACAGGTCATTCATCCTTAGGCAAAATGAGGACCTTTTCAATATGTTAGCTGCAGCATCTAACCCCTTTATTGAATCTCTGCGGCACGAAAAGATATAGAATCAAGTAATTATAGTCCAGAAATGCTTAAACTATTAGAAATTTCCGTAATATAGGCCTAGTTTTAGTAAAAATAACTCAAAATGAAAAAAATATCAATATTAAAAAAAATTTGATACATTTTTGTTAAGTTTTCAAATTATTTTTATTTGAGCAAATTTATACAAATAAATAAAAAAATTAAGTACAAAATATTTTTATAAAATTGTCTTCATAGAAAAAAATTGATTTTTCCACTTTTATACCTGTTTATAAAGGAAACCGCCTAGTGTTACTGTTTAATATGTTTGTTGCTTATTTTGAACACTCGATATTTAATATTGTCGACCGCGCTGCGTACGATTGCGTTGGGAGCAAAAATGTGACTAAACTAAGCTTGGGCCGCGAACACGTTTTTCGATTATGCTTGTCAAAGATGTAAACAAGTTACAGTTAGGAGTTAAAACTGCATGGAAAAGTACTGGGCTAAAGCTCGCATGTAGGTGTGGTGAAGCGATGCTCGCTCCGCGGCCGCTAATAAGGCTGAAGAGAAGCAGCAATCAAAACAAAAGGGTGAAAACCAATAAAGGGCGTCTCGTTCCCAAACATACCGGCCCCTCTGAACGGTCGTTCAGCATAAGGGCAGTACAGCGATCTTGGTAATTGGGCGTGTGTATGATCCATGGGCCGTCTTCACTGTTACTGTTAATCGTGAGTGCACCTCGCTGAAGCGTCCAAGGGTGGTAGATAGGCTCCTTGAGTACTACCAGTGTGTCGATCTTCAAATTCTCAGTTTCCAGATGCCATTTCGTACGTTC
>VNJS01005530.1:0-13519 GCA_008042575.1 Drosophila watanabei | reverse complement strand
CGCGGAGCAGAGCAGCAAACACGAACGAGACGCACAAAGGAAAACCACTAAAACTTGTTGCTGCTGCTGCCTTTGCTTTCTTTTTCGCTCCGCTGTGCGCGCCTGTTTGCTCGATTTGTCGGTTTTCGCCTCACTTTGAACCTTAACCGAGAGTCTTGGAGGTGCCGTGCCTAGCAAGTGGGAAAACGATTGATCTCCGCCACTGTCCGGTTCTTCCGTCCCGTTCTTCGTTCTTTCCAGCTCTCGTTCTCGCGTCCGAGAGGTGGTTGTGTTTTGCTCTCGATTCGTTCTGAACTTGTTCGTGCGATCGGTTCGTGGGGTGGAACTAGCCGAACTAGTGAACTAGCGATCGATCAACCTATTATTAACATTCTTCAAGCCCTATTTAAGAATCTTTTCTGGCATTCTTTTAATTCTCCTTGGTAATAATACATACATTATTAATCAGCGCTACTCTTTTAAAGTTTTGTTCTATCGAACTAGTATCGAGTTTAAAAGCTCTAATTAGAGGTGGGCGCAACATGACAAAATCGCTAAGACCCCGTTTCCAAAAGTACTGAATTTTTCAGTATGCACTTTAGAGTCTAACCAAGATTACACACATTGTGTAAGATGTAGAATTTTTCCTGTTTAAAATCCTGGAAAATGAGTAGCGACAAAAGGACATCAAAAACTTTAATAAGAAATTAATTGATTGGCTTATCGATGTGTCAATGTTCCTAACTATCACCACTAGCTAGAAGCTGATTTGAAAAAGCTTATAATTTGTGCCCGCTAAAAGATTACGCTACGAAATCTTTGAATTTTCGTTAGACTGCAGACAGAGAGTGCGCTAGACGAAGACGGATCTAAAGGCGAAAAACTGTGCAATTGGATAATATATATGAATTCTCATAAATTCGTTTATATTGCTCTTCGGCTTTCTTTTAATTTTCCTATTGTTCTTATGACAGCTAATTGATATTGTTGTCAAATTTTCATTAAATTAAAGCTAAAATTCTGAAATAATATGATAAAATAGATATAGAATATATAAATAAATGCAACGAGAGGTAAAAAACTGTCAGACTAATTTGCTTAGTAACGGACAGAGATATACAGAAGAACAGACGGACATGGCTAAATGGACTCCGCTGTTGATCCTGATAAAGAATATACCTTCTAGTTACTAATAACAGTATATAAGCCAGCAAGATAAGAACATGTAAAATATATATTTAAATGCTATAAAAGTTTAAACTCCTTCGATAACTAACTATAAATATTTAGTATATTTTAACAGAAAACAAATTGTTTTTAGTCTTTGAAAACTCAGTTTTCTAAATCCTAAATTTTTAAGATGTGCTCTTTCAATCGTTTCAATTGTAGTTAAAAGATTAAATTGTCTAACTCCAGTTCACATATGTACATATATATGAATATACGTATATTTAATACCTTTAACTGAGATAAGGCAATCTGGTAAGATTTAACAAGTTTATAACATGAGATTTAAAATTAAACAGGCAGTTCGCGTAGCAACTGTTGACAAGCGATAATTTCTCGCGTTTTTTTTTCTAAAAATTATTTAAAATACAATGTATACCTTATATTATAAATGCATATAACTTGAAAGATCCTTTCTAAAGCACGGCATACATAGAAAAAATTAAAAAAAAAATAGATACAAAAACTCGAAAAATAGGATAATAGAAAATAAAAGAAGAAAATATATTTTTAAGTGCCTTATAAGCTTTATAAAGTCTGGCTGAGCTTTAAACATATATAGCAATTGCAGAATATGCACTATATTTTTAGTAACGTAATATTTTCAAATTTATAATAAATATTATAATATATTATTGGCTTCATACGTAGTGGAAAATAACAAACTAAAAATACTATCTGTAGAATGATCAAGGCGGGGCCCTTGGCTCGGGGCGTCAAGTGTGAGCACTCCAGCACGCAGCTAGCATAATCTTAATTAACATCAAGGAGCTGTCAGAGCAGGAATATATGGGATTCGCTTTCCACTTGGCAGTAGGCATAGGCGCAATCATTATCATTATCTGAACAATACATAGCAACATACATTACTTGGCTTCCTCGTACCCGTTCCTGAACTTTCGAGGGTCTTCGCTGGGGTCTGTTTACATTGTAGTCCCGCGAATGTTTTTGTAATTGAATGAGTAATAATTACTTCCCTATCTCTCATGATAGAATCCACTTGTTGTGACACTCACACATCTCCATTTCCGAATACACTGTATCATTGGTCAGCTGATAATTAAAAAATAAATAATAACTCAAATAGGCTGTTAAACTGAATTGACACAGTGACTCCGGGGCCCAAGGGGTATAATTCTTGGGGAAATTTAAACTAATTATATGTGTTATCAGGACTCGGGCAGTCGTATAGTTTTCTCCCAGCACATAATCGTATTTTATGCGTTACGATCAGCAGCCAGATGTTCGAACTCTACAGTGAAACTTGACTAATTTGAACATTAATGAATTTAAAAATGCTTATACAAAAACCGTAAATATCTAGTCATTTAGAATTTGGGTTGCCTTAAACATAAACAAAATGCCCATGAAGGGTGTTTATTAAAATGTAACAATCTTTTAATTGTGTCAGTGGATCAGCTTAATGGGTAATTAATATTTAAATACATTGAGTTTTCAATATTGTTTGTTTGAAATATCAATCCAATGCGAGTGGGAACCCAGACGCTTACAGAACTGCCGACGCTGTTATGTCACTGACAACCGCAAGTGATAAGTGACTTGGATGAAGATGAGGTCGCCCTGTGAAAGCCCCTGCCCCTCATAAATGACTACACTAACATATCCGGGAATCAACTTATCAGTTTCCCTGAGTTTGTCGACCAACTGTTTGGCTCGAGTGTAGCGCACATCGCAACGCCTTTCCCGGTCTATATCAGCGGGAGCACGAGCCCCCGGCTGTTAGTCGTTGGTCAGTCGCAAAGGCGAAGCGACGTGTTTTGAAAAGAATTATTGGACCTCAGAAATATACGGATATATATTATGAAGACTTCGAAGGAACAGAAGCGCAGGGTCTGCGTTATAGGAGGTAAACTGACCTGGTAGTGCCGCTACCTACGATTATAATATTTTCCCGTGCAAATTCTAGCTGGCACCGCCGGACTCTGTGCCCTAAAGAACTCCCTGGAGGCGGGCCTGGATGCAGTGGCGTATGAGCGGGGAACTGAGATCGGGGGTACGTGGATCTTCTCAGATAAAATGCCCAAGGACGAGTACGACGAAGTGCACAGCAGCATGTACGAGGGCCTGCGGTATGTTTAAAGGTTCTATTAGGAAAAGGCATTAGTTAGATTTCGTTCGATTTTAGCACCAATTTGCCCAAGGAGGTAATGGGCTATCCGGACTACTCCTACCCCGACGACATCGACGAGTCCTTCATCACCGCTCAGCAGGTGCTGGACTTTCTGCGATCCTACGCCAAGCACTTTAAGCTGGAACCCCACATCAAGCTCCAGCACGAGGTGATAAGAGTGCGTCCTCGATTGGACGATTGGGAGGTGGGTAGCGACGTCACATTACGTATTTCCGAACCAGTTTTGATTGTGTCTCAACCTCTGCGACATTGTACGGCTCGGGTTTTCACCGATCTCTCAGGGCTTGCACAATGTTGTTGGTTCATGAATTGACGATTGACATTGGCTCTTGCTATATGCACTTTCAGGTCTATGTGTGGGACCACAGCACGGATACCTGCGACCCAGTCTACTACGACTTCGTGTACGTCTGCAACGGGCACTACACGGAACCGGACTTGCCGCAGATCGAGGGACTGGAGCTGTACAGGGGCAAGAAGATGCACAGCCATCTGTACCGCAAGGCAGATAAGTTTAAAGGTAAGATAAGCACATAATACTCTCGATCTGCATCCCGGGGCACTCTGATCGCGCCTGGCCAGCGCTTCGGACTTATCAACCCCGCCGTCTGGCCATAGTCTCACTCTTGATTCCCCCATAAATAAATGGAGCACTCTCACAACCAGAAGCAGATAGCACTGTTGACTGCCTGACCGAGTGGCATAATAATAATAATAATATGTGTTGTGGGCCAGCGCCAATTCAGAATGCACGTGTTTCTGTAGTGATAGCGGAGCTTCTTGGCAACAAATGTGGGAAAAAACTATTCATAAATAAAAAAACCCAATTTGAGAATATCAACAATAACAGAACAAAAACAAATAAGTTTTTTAAATAAGTCTAAACCATTTCTAAAACTATTTCAATTAGTATAAATTATTAAGAGACAATACATTTAGTAAATCTGTATTATTTACTAAAAGATAATGTCTCCAGAATATATTAAGTTTATTTCTGGAATACTAAATCTTCTGCTTATCTTTCTATCTAAACAAAAACAAATTTAATAATCTTTCTAATTAGCTGACGACTGTATGAAGGAATTATAGTTAATGTAGTTTTACAAGTAATTGATGTTGATAGGAGACCCTTTAAAAACAGATATAGCTATGGTTTCCAAATCCTTAAAAAGAAATCGTTATACATACATATTTAGTATATTTTAAACCATTTATGACTTCTATAGCGCTCCAATTTGTGAATATTTAGCCTATTTAAAGCTTAATTTGTTATTTTTTTTTATTTATTTTAATTTTTAAATTATTATTATTATTTATTGACAAATATTTTAAATAGTAGCTTTCTAAAAAGTCAAAAACAGAGACTAAAATACATTTTAAGTTCTAATCTTAAATTATTTCAAGAAAGTTTTTTCCAAATATTATTATACCACATTTATATTTAACAATAATTGTAATGAAAAAAAGTTTACGTTGTCTTAAAGGTTTATCATTAAATTATGCTTCAGCTTTGCAACCAATGCAGTTTCACTTAGCTTCCGTAGTTCTTCTTTTTGTAGCCCCAAAATAATATTTATGATTGTTAATAGCAACTAAAAGAACGCGAGCAAAAAATTTGATAATTTTAAGAGTTCTAAGAAAATATGCCGAATAGGGAATAATAATACATTATTAAGGTATTCTTCCTTCAATTATACTGACGTACACCTCTCTTTTATACCATTCTTTGAGTTTAAGATCAAATCACAGTTCTATAAGTATCTTTAAGCTGCCAACAGCAACTTCGGCTTTCCAAATGTTGTGTCATTTCTCATATTAATTTACATAAATTAAATAAGTATTATTTACAACTTATTAAACATCAATTTACATTAATGAAATAAAAATTACTTACCCCCTTCCCTTATGTAGACGAAAGCGTTCTAATTATCGGTGCCGGACCGAGCGGCATGGACATTTGTAATCACGTTCGCATTGCCGCCAAGGAGGTGTTCCTGAGCCATCACCTGCCCACGACGCCCAACACAGCCTTCATGGGCAATGTGTCACAGAAACCGGATGTGGAGCGCTTTACGCCGAATGGGGCGGTATTCAAGGACGGGAGCGAGGAAACCTTCGGCCACGTGCTGTTCTGCACCGGCTACAAGTACACATTTCCCTGCCTCAGCACTGACGTTGGCATCCAGGTTATCGACAACTTTGTGCAGCCGCTGTGGAAGCACTGCATCAACATTAATAACCCGACAATGGCCTTCATTGGGCTGCCCTTCAATGTCATCCCGACCCATATCTTCGACATGCAGGTCCGCTTCACAGTAAAGTTCTTTACGGGCGAGCGCAAGTTTCCTTCCCGCGAAGAGATGATCGCCGAGCTGGAGCAGGAGATAGGGGAGCGGTGGGGCTGTGGTGTCCACAATCGCAAGAAGGCACATCAAATGGGCGAACGACAGGTAACTATTAACTATTAGATCAAAGTTTGGGCATTCTAAAAATCGTTTTCTTTAGTTTGTTTACTACAACGAACTGGCCAGGTTAGCCGGCATCGAGAACATTAAGCCCGTCATTCACAAACTGATGAAGGACTGTGGCAAGAAGTACATTTTCGAGCTGGACTCCTACAGAAGCAACAAATACACGATCGTAGACGATGACAATTTCCTAAAGAATGGGAAAGCCATCGTGTGATTTGACCAAAGTCGCCCCCACTAAATTCACTCAATGCATGTGTGTCGTTAGTCGAATCCTATAAGTCCATGGTGTACCTAAATAAGTCATCAAACCGTTAAATACCATATATATTCCCTAAGAAATGTTTAAAGGCATAGAATAAGCATAAAGCAAATTAATGTTCAATGTTAAATTAATAAAGAACATAAACTGAAATGAGGAGAAGCAATAACAAATGAGAACTCTAGATGGGCGGACATATACTCGACTCATGAATATAAATAGCTTTCATGTTAAGCTGTCATTTAAGCAATCAACTTTGGTTACACCATTAGGTTACAAATTTAGGTTTCACATTTTAATAGTGTCGTTATTACAAGATACAAGGATGGTACAAAAAATACAGTAGAGCAGCAGCTGCTTTTACTGACTCAGCTCGTACATAATATGTGAGAGCACTCCGCTGGCCTCCACGTTGCTCAGTGCTATGTTGGCCAAGTGGGGCTCGTAGCGCTTTAAGCTGCGCTTGGCCGTTGACGAGTAGGTGACCAGATTGCGCAGAATTAGTGCCGCTGTCAGGCGAATGCTCTTGGTGACGGGCCCCTCGTTTTCATCCATCAGCTCCTTGGAGTTGGTGTAATCTGTGGTGTGCCGGTTCATGGCTTGCATCGCCGCGCTGCCCACAACTGGTGGTGCAGCAGGGGCAGCGGGCGCCGCTGTTGACCCGCCTGCAGTGCCGCTTCCCGGCAGAACTCTCTGGGCATGGCCCTCGTTCCGCACTATGGTCACAGGTGGCTGAGTGGGGGCCACGTTATGAATGCCCGTGGTAAGACGTCGCTGCACTCCGGCTCGCAAATTCTCCGGTGTCAAGTGCCGGTCAATCAAGTGCGTCATCAGAGAGTACCGCTTGCGGGCTCTATTGTCGCAGAACGTGGGTCCACTGCCCCACTGGCAGTAGATGTCGGCGTCCGAGTCCAGATGGTCCGGACAGTGCACGTTGCACACGTGGTACTTGAGCTCGTTCAAGGACTTGAACTTCCTACGCGGGCAGTTGCGCCAATCGCATATGTACAGCCAGTTGACGTCTACGGGCACAGCGGCGGCAGGCGTAGTGGCAGTGCCACTGGGAGCAGGTGACGTAGCGTAGACACTCTGACTGACCACTACAGCACCGCCGACACTGCTGCTGGTGCTGGTAGTGCTTGTGGGAGCGGTGGTGACCACAGCACTCGAAGTAACTGCTGGCTGATCTGCCAACTTGGACTCGCTGGTAGTTGTTACCACAACTGATTTGGCGCCTGCCACCGATGTCGATTCAGCACTGGTAGTGGCCGTTGATACCACAACTGTCTGGGTGACTGGTGAGGGCTTTATGGGCGGTGGCAATGTCTTCTTGGCCAGGATAGGAGTTGTGCCCGTGGCTGTAACAGCTGTGACAGCTTTAGGTTTCGCCGCCTCCGAGATCTGTAAAATCCGATGATATTAGTTAAAAAGAGTTATAATTCGACCACTAATAAATAACTTACAGTCGGCATTGTGATCTTTTGCTGAATGATGGAGGGATGTTGCTGCTGGTGCTGTTGTTGCTGCTCGAGCAAGACGGTTCGGATGTGCTGCTGCTGTTGCTGCTGAAGGGTCACGCCCCCAACAGTGCCCGCTGTGGTGGTGACGGGCGGCGGCTGTGTGGTGATGATCGTCTGCGAGTTAAGCTGGCTCTGCTGTAGGGGAGCCGCTGTTGCCGGTGTCTGGGTGATGAGCGTGGTCTCCTTCATTCCGCCGCCCAGAATGATTTGCCTCTTCTCGCCACCTGAGGCGGAGGAGACTGGTGTGGAGGGGCCGGAGATGATGTGTTGCTGGATGATGGACTGGTGCTGCTGCAGCTGGGGAATGGGCACAGCAGCGCCCGCTTTAGTGGCCACCAAGCGCTGCTGCGGCTGTGGCTGCGGCTGGTGGAGCTTGATGGTGGCTGGGATTTGATTGAGCTGCGACAGCAATGAGGGCGACATCTGGCCGGGGGCGCCCAAGGCGGGAACGGGACGTTGAGGTGCTATAAAGATCTGCTGCTGCTGGGGCGTTGCGTTACGCGGAGCCGACTGCGGACCGGTAGTGGTGGTAACCAGGACCTGCTGCCCCTGTGCCGTTGTCATGATCATCTTCTGCGTGCCCGCCACGTTGGCAGCCGACACTCCTCCGCCCGGCTGCTGCAGGATAATAATTGTTTTGGTCTGCTGCTGCGGGGTTTGCGTCACCAGCAGCGTTGGAGGAGCCGACTGATTGGCTGGCGGAATCGCCGGCTGAGTTTGCTGGGCCACCAAGTAGGTTTGGCCCTGCTGATTGGTGGCCAGAACGTACTGCGTCTGCGGCGCCGGCGTCACATGCTCGATCGTGCTCTTGGGCTGCAAGATGACTGGAACGGTCTGCAGACCCTGATCCGTCTTGATGGTGGCCGTAGTGGCCAGCTTAAGTTGCGGTGGTGGGCCGGGAGAGGCCACACTGCTGCCGGAGGGGAAGACCAGCTGGCGCTGGGTCGGTTGCACTTTCGCCGGAATCAGCTGGAGCTGCTGTTGTTGTTGCTGCTGCGACGATTGCTGGGCTTGGTCCTGACTGGGCTTGGTCAGCGGTGGAACGTCGTCCAAGTCCTCGTCCTCCAGTATGGAGGCCGCCAAGTCGGCATACAAATTAGCCGCATTCTTCGAGGGTGTCACCTGCGGCTCATCCTTGCCGGCGGAGGAACTGGAGCTGCAGCTGCCGCTGTCCAATGCCAGACGCTTGTTCTGCTCCTCGTCGATGGTTAACTTGCGCTTGGCTGCCGCCGCAGCTGCTGCAATAATGAGGGTGCGCCCACTGGCATCCTTGCTCACCACGTTCGCCCCACTCAGTGGAGCTAGGGGCGGCGGAGCCGAGTCCGTAATGGGCTTCTTCTGTTCCATAGCCATCTGGGGATGCAGCGGCTTGATGGTAGTCTGGCCCACCTTCACCGGCGTATGCTGCATGAGGGGGTTGTTCACAAAGGCACTTATGGCCGTCGAGGTGACCTTGATGGGTTGCGTGCTGGAATTTGTTGTCGCAGGTGCCGTGGTGGCCACCAGAGCTGGCGGCTGCGCCTGCGGCTGTGGTGACTGAGCCTGCGCCTTTTGCTTCTGCTGACGCTCGGTGACCTTGTTGGCCAGGAGACTCTTGATCAGCGAAGAGCTCGGGGGTGGCGTGACAGCCGGGGGTGGAGCAGTCGTTGCTGCTTCCTCGGGCACCACATCAGAAGCAGTGGGTTCGCTAGGCTGCGGCTTGGGCAGGATGGGAGTCTCCTTTTTCTGAACGGGTGGCTTCTGCTGCATAATCAGTGGCTGAGCACGCATCCGAATGCCAACGTAGTATGTGCCCGGCAGCTCCGTGCCGTCCAGCTGACGAACGATCACCGGTCCCACTGTCTGATTGAAGATCAGCCGCACGAGACGGGGAAACTGCATGTGATTCACCACGGAAAGCTTGCCCGCCTTTTGGCAGTGCGACAGGTAGATTCTGTACAGTTCCGCTTGCTCCACGCGCAGCTCGTGGCCCATGCCTGCCCCCCGCTCGTATGTGGCTCCCAGCCAGGCCAACGCGTACTGCTCGTCCTCGTGGGTGAAGCTCGGGCCTGCCGATGGCAGACTGGGCAGGGAGACGGTGGCCGCAATCGGAGGCAACTGGACCTGCGGCAGGCTGGGCACGGGCAGCTGAACCTGGGGCAGACTAGGCACCGGAAGACTGGGAAGCGTTGGAACCGATGGCAATGCCGGGGTAGCTACTGCCTGCTCCCCTCCCTGCGGCATGAGCACTTGTGTCTGGGCGGCTGTTGGTGTAGGCAAGGCGACTGGCGGCTTAATGGCCACCTGCAGCGATGGTGGCAGCGTAGTGAGGGATGCAGCAGTCGCCGAGGAACTGGCCTGCACTGCCGGCATATTGTTTTGGGCCATCGAGGCTATCATGTTGCCCGGCACTACCTCCACCACCCGCATGAGTATGCAGCCGTCTGCGCCATAGGTCTGCGCCTCCACAGTGATCAGGGCCACCAGCTGGTCCAGCAGGCCTCGCACTTGCATCAGCATCGAGCACGGTCGCGCTCCCAGGGAACTGAGCGCGTATACGGCCTCCAGAGTAAAGATGAGGAGCATCACGTCCGTCAGCGAGAGCAGCAGCATGGCGCGCTGGTAAAAGTCCAAGCCAAGGCAGCGGTTGATGTGCTGCGAGTTTCCCTCGCGACCGCACAGCTTGTAAAGTATCTCAAGGCAGCTGATGATCACGGCCCGGTCGTTGGAGTCGACGCCCTCGCAAAGGGTAGCTAGCAAATTGCGCGACAGCTCATCCGTGGTGGGATCCTGCAGCTCAAACTGGTGGGCAAGGTTTCCAGCCGTCTCCAGAGCTTGGATGTGAATGTTACCTGGCGGAGAGAAGAGCAATGTTTCAGTATAAATTCATAATTTTTGTAAACATTCAACTTACTCCATCGCACGTTGGCGCCCATGACCAAGTAACGCCACAATGTGCGATTTGAGGCGAGAATGGCGTGATTCTCCTGGTGGAAACTGAGGGTCCGCACAAGCTGGACAATCTGAAGAACGCGCTGGCCCATGCGCTCATCGGTGCCATTGCTGCGCCGCAGGTTAAGGAAGTCCAACTCATCGCAGGCCGCCAGCAGCTCGCTACGAGCGGCCGTGTTCTCCCTATCGTCCTTGCTGATCAGCCCGTTGTCCAGCCAGGCCTGCTCGTCCGTGTACAGCTCGAGGATCTGGGGTCTGTCGTGCAGCAGATCGCGCCAGAAGCTGAGCTGTGAGTGGTGCCGCACCTCGGCATAGCTGTGCTGAAACAGTTGCCGCATGGTGAAGTCGGCATAGACGCCCAGGTGGGCCAAGAGCACATCCAGCAGCTTTGGACACTCGGACAGCTGGAGCGTGTGGCGCACCTCGTTAGCCATGAGGGTGCACACATTGATGGCAAAGTCCTGTTCGTTGGGCAGCGGCGAGAGCAGGGATAGCAGCAGCTTCTCGTAGCTGCTGTGTCGGTGCAGCTGAGTAGACATCTTGTACTGTCGCCGACGCTCCACGTTTACAGAATGCTGCCGCTGGTTGTAGGCCATGGGCACGGCCGGCAACGTCGAGTGCATCGAACCGAAGATGCTGCCGAGACCACCGCCGCCACCGCCTCCTCCGCCGCCAGCCAAAGCCCGCGATCGGGAGCGTCCGCCGCCCATTTCCGCGTTCTCAATGGCCGCCTCCAAGGCCTCCATCTTGTCTGGGTCTTCCCCAAAGAAATTCAGGCGCTCGTACTTGTCCAGATAGCGTCTATAGATGTGCTTGATGCCCGCCGTTCCATTGACACAGCGCTCCCGCAATGTCTCCATGGCACTGTACACCTCGTCCCACTCGTCCCGCATGTTCACCTTGTTGAAGCCACCGCGTTCGGTGACCTCATTGTACAGCTTGTACAGGTCCACATGCTTGCCACTGATCTTGGCCGCCTGGGTCAACGGGGTGCTGTGGAATGGAGCGAATAGGAACCCCAGTGAGCCAAAGACCTTAACCCTTAGCGGCTTCACACTCACCCGCGTCGTTCGTGAAACTGCTGCAGATCTCGCCAGAACTCCTCGGGAGCCGACGTGGGCTTCTCCTCAGCCTTCTCCGGAGTAAACGGCGCATTCACCTGAAGCTGCTGGCTCAGGTTTCTGGCGCGCAGCGGTGTAATTCCGGGCAAACCCATTCCCAGGCCCTTGGCCGGCGTCTGCTGCTCGGCGGCAGTGTTGATGTTGTTTGCGGCGGCGGGCAGCGACTGCAGCAGCACCCGCACGTTGTCGATGGTGGAGGCGCTCATGGTCAGATCGGTCTCTTATGCGGAAGGGAAGACCTAACTTAGGACATGCCACTGTGTTTAACAAGCTTAAAAAATTTAACAAAATTACAACCGACGCGGACGCTACTGCAAAACAGCGTTGCCAATTTGGTCATTTGCCCGCTAGATCTGGTGGTTTTTAGAATCTGGCAGCACTGGGTGCTGAAACTTCAAAGACATGGGCAGCACTGGGTGCTGAAATGCGCAAATGGGCAGCACTGTTCGCTCATCGCTATTACATGGGCAGCACTGTATCGGAAAATGGGCAGCACTGGATGCTGAGCGATTTAGTGTGCCCAGACTTCTTACTTTAGCTATTTTCCCACTTAATCTAGCGGAAAAATTAAGAAAGTGTGACCGTAATCTGGGTGATGAGGAGAGAGATAATATTTGAATATATTTTTATAACGACTTTTTTAAACGTTTTTATCAGCTTTGGACTGCTTGTTCCGGGCGAAATATATAAATAGAGGCTAAAATTGCCTAAACATGTATTACAAAAGAAAAGTAATTGCTCTTGTTGTTAATTTAAATTTAAAATCAACACTTAAATGTTGTAAAAATTCTGGCATTTGTAAAACATTTATTTAGTCAATTTTAAAATTTAATAATTAATATCGCCGTGCTTAGAGGTTAAGTTAAAATGAACAACTTAAAAACTAAAATTTTCAAACTAGCGAAAAAAGTGGACCTAATCGTACTGTTATAAACTATGTTAAATAGGGTTGAAAAACGGGAAAAGTTCGGCCACACAGCAATAAACTGTCATAAAAACGGCTATACATTTTAAATGAGCACGTTGAAATTAACAAAACATAAAGTTCTCTATTGAAATAAACAAAGGATTGGTTAAGCTAGATTAATTTTAAAAAATCCAATCTTCAGCTTTAACGGCCCACAAATTATATCGATAATATACTAATGTTATACGATTGGTTTCAGAATTGGATTAAACGGTGAACTTACTAAAAACGTTTTGCCCAAACTATTTAAAACTATTCAGCGTGTCAGGAAACTCATTTTATTATACTCGCATATCGTATGAAAGGTTTTTTTTTTTATAAAAGTAGCGTAAATTAAAACTTTATTAATTGAATTAAATTTGGTATAAAAAACTCCAGCCAATGCTATAATTTATCGATAGCTTTAGACCAAAACAGTGCTGCCCATAAGACTTAAATTTAAATTGAAAATATAACGACTGAATAACCAAACCGTTACAGTTTGTATTTAAATTTATGAATCTAAAAATTGATTTTAAAATTGATGCTTCTTTAATTTATTTATACGACTTCCCCACAAGTTAGAACTCTGCATAGTGCAGCTTCTCTGATTCTAATGATTCTCCTTTTTAATTAAGACGTCGCATAGCGTTGCATCAGGCATTGATTGCCTCAATTAAAAGCTGATCACTTCAATTGGCTGTCCGTTTGGCTTGTTTGTTTTTGCGCCTCCCTGATTTGCATTCGCTGATTTAAGATTTCCTGCTGCCACAGGCCGCAGAACATCGAAACTCGTAGCGGAAATGCAGCATAATTCTTGCTTCTCCCCTGCCTTCCTTCTATTTTTTTTTTTTGCTGATGATCAGTGTCAAGTTTTCGTCTGCTCCATCATTTTCAAGCACTTGACCACAAA
>VNJS01005527.1:0-16873 GCA_008042575.1 Drosophila watanabei | reverse complement strand
AAATATATTTTTGCCAGGAACAACAGCAACAAAAGTTTATTTAAAACTTTTGCGGTTAAGCTTGTTACTTGCCAGCTACTTTTGCAAAGCTCCCCTCCCCGCCTCCGGCTTCTTCCCCAAAATGCTAACTCGTTTAGCTCAAGAGTTCGGCCCTACAAAATATTTAAGCTGCAGTCTTGCAGAAGCCGAGCCATAAACATTTTCGAGCAGCACGTGTAGCCCATCGGTGGTCATAAAAATTATACAGACTTTGCCATTAATGTTGAAAGCTGTCCGGCCCCAGACGCCGCTCAATCTCATCTTAATCAGCCGGCAGATTAACCAACTTTATACAGCTGCTTAAATTTTCAGCATTCTATTTGCTAGCACTGGTGTTGGCATCATAAAAATGTTCAATTTCATTTGCCTGGCACAAAGAGCAGGAGTAGCATGAAGTTTGGGGGTAAGGGGAAGTGTGATGGAAATGGCGATGGGGATGGGGATTCGCGGAGAAATAGCAAGGAGCAGTGGCAAGTGCAGGATGCTGCTGGCATATCGATGACGGCCACCTCTTGCCCAGAAATAGAGGATGCTCCTGCAGCAAGGCGGAGGACTCGGGGCCGGGCCAATAAAAGTGTCGAAGGCTGCCTGACAAAGCGCCGGCCTGCTTTGTATTTATGATGAGCCATCCGTGCCAAAGTCCCTCGTTGTGCCAATCCCGTGCCTCCTGCGGGTCACACAGTGTCGTCCTGTCGAAGTCCTGCACCTCTTTCTCTTGTCCCACCGAAAACAGACCTGCCAGGCTTAACGGTGCTGCAACCTAGCTAAAGCCAGATATTTTAAATAGCTTGAAATACATTATGCTGAAGGTTTATTATAAACGAAACTTTAAAGTTCTTTAAGGTAGAAAATTGTACAAGGTAAAATGAAGTCTGTTTAAAAATTACACTTTCTCATAATATTAAAAAAAAATGTATAAATATCTTTAAACAAGAAGCTATTGAATTATAATAATAATATAATTATACAAAAATAATAAGCCTTCAATGATAATATTCATAATCTGTTAAGCAAGCAATCAAAACAAAGTCATCCTTTTAGCTATTTTAGAAATGGAAATAACCATTATGTTCGCTTCCGGTCAGGTCCTTTTGGTAACAGACAGCTGGCAGCACTGCGGCTCAAAGCATGTCCTGCAGTTGGAGTTCGTGCGGGTCACAGTGGGATGCCTGCCATGCGAATTGGGAGCAGCAGAGCTCTGGGCCGCTCCATTGATGGAATTCCAATAAATCCTCCTCTCAGCTGGCTCCCGTTTTGCCCGAGTGTGTGCGAGTGTTAACCGCTGCAGCAGGAGGAGCATCAGAAGCAGGCAAAGGAGCAGTCCCTCTTAGTGCCATATTTTAGTTGGGCATTTGAATTTTGAGCTTCTGTGGGCCGGAGACTCTTCCCCTCGCCCATCTCCATGGGAAATAAATTATGGCTTAATTTAATTTGAGGTGCCTGCCCGGTCACCGCCTGCAACTGTGGCGGAATCTGTCTGTGGTTGCTGGATTTATATGCATGCGAGTGCGGAGGCCTTAGATTAGTTGCCAATTCGCTTCGGTTTCCTGGTAATACATAGCCAAAGGCGATGGCCACAAAAATGTCCCTTAGTTCAGCTATCCCTAGTTCTGAGAAGCAAGATGATCAGACCAAGAATTCAGAGAGTTCAGAATTGTTTCAATTAATATTGGACACCTATATTAGTCTTTTTAAAATAAAATAATAAAAAATACAAACTTCGAAATTCGGATTTAGTATTTAATTCTATTAAAAAAAATTCCTTTTTTTTTCTTTCCAATACATATCAATGAAGTTAAAGCATTTTTAAACAATAAATCGATAAAGTTCTTTTTGGAATCCAGCTTAAAATCAGGTCAGATCAGACCAATTGTTGGAGCTGCACTTTCAGCTCTGTTCTTTCCGTAAGCCGGGGCAATAATTAATGTGGTGCTTGTTTAATATATGTAAGCGAAGCAGAAAAGTAATCCGAAAATAAAGATATGAAAGAGAAAGTTGAAAGTTGAGCAGCAGCAGCAGCAGAAGCAAAAGCAGCAGCAGCAGCAACAAACAAGCAAACAACGCATCAACGCAAACAGCATGAAAGGCGAGAGGGGTGAAAAAGTTTTTTGGGTGAGATTTTCTCATTAAGCGCAATGCAGTTGGCCACTCCCCCGAAAGTCACCGCCCCGGAAACCCGGAAGCCCCCACTCAGCCCCTTTAACCCCTTCATCTCCTCGGCCCTGCTGGCTAACCGGAAATGCATCAGTGTCAGTTTCGTTCGCTGGCTGCGCAATTTCGTTAAGAAGTGCGCAAAGTTGTTAAATTTTACGATTTAATTGCGAAACTATTAAAAATTACGTCGCCTTTCGCTGGGCGCGAGCTGCAGCTGCCGTCAGTGTTGTTGGTGTTGCTCCTGCAGTTCCTGATTTTGCTGTTGCTGGTGTGTCTGCCACAAGCAGCAGCGCCGCAAAGTTTTAAGTATCAAAATGGAGCGCTTAATGATGCCTCCACAAATGCACCGAACAAAATTTGGGAAATGTAAGTAACCACATTAATATTTTCAAAATATTCTACCATAAGCTAGTCACTTTGCACAGTAAGTAAAACTTTTAGAATGTATTAAATAAATGGTTGAGACTCAATATTTAATACTCAAATTTATATATTTTCTTAATTCCTTTAATTGTTTTAGCTAAATGCTAAGTGTTTTTATTAATGTAATACTTACTTGTTGATATAAAATGTATCAATAAGTGCATTATTTCTTTCTGTGCAACCACACAGTGACAGACTTGGCGTATCTACTTTTGCACATTTGCGAAATATGCTGCCTACCTCATTTCCCCCAAACCCATTTTCCTTGTCAATTTTTCCGCACTTTGTGACCCCTCGTAAATATATTTTGAGCAAAAGAGTTTATTAAAGTCACAATTGATAGGGGGAGACATACTTGAAGCCCCTGCCAGCCACTCGCGTAATAAAATGACAAAATGAAATGGTTAAATTAATGTGCAGCGTAATCAACGTTCGCCTGCTAACGAGAACATGAGGCAAAAGTTGAAATCTCTGGCCCGGCAGTCAAGACAAATTAACTTAATTACTCCAAACTGACTGCGCGGCTGGCAAATTTTCCCTTTTCCCCGCATAGAGCCCCAACTCTCAAGTCACCAGGCACCCACGCAAAGGTGAAAGTTTCATATAGGGAAGGGCCTGCCTTGGGAAAATGGGAATGAAATTATACAAATGATTTAAGCAGAATATATGTTGGCTGCTAGTACTAATTTCATTGCAATCGTATTTTGCAGCGAAGTTTGCAATCCTCAAAAGGAACTTAGCTAAGGTTTTGTGATATGAACTTTTAGCTGATCTCATTGAAGGACCTATTTGCTTATATTGCTATTTAATTAATTTAATGGCGCTAACTTTAAGTCCTCAAAAGGATGATGTGCTATAGAACTCGCGTAGCTTATGTGATATGAGCTTTGAGCTGATCTCATTGAGGAACTTATTGGCTTTCATTGCTATTCAATTAACTTAATGCTTCTAACTGAGAAAAAATTATATGGCAATATTCTTTTGTTTTAAGCGCGAATAACGTACTATATGAGTAACTTTCTCTTTATATTTTATCTATCTCCTTGAACAATCTTTATAAAAAGTTAAGCAATAAAACTATATCAGGTATAATACATTTTACTTTTAGTTTTAATATATTTCTGACTTAGATAAGTATTTTTTAAAACGTTCTACGAAAGAGTGCCATACACCCGAACCACAGCGCGCAGAATGCTTTCTGCAAACCAGTTTGTTTCAAAAATGTAATCGCCTTCGGGAACTGGCAGGACAGCAGTTACTTGATTATTTACAAATGGCGTGGACAGTTTTTCCACAATTAAATCATGCTGAAGAAAAAATGATGGTAAATTCAAGTGGAATTTTAAGTGAACAAAAAACTTACATTATACGGGCAGGTGTGATTCATATTGGAGTAGGTCTTGAATAGACTATATAGATATAAGAAAACAGGATTCGATTTTGGATTTCTAAGAAACTGGCAAGCATCCACGGTGACATTGTACATGAACGGCCTATAGCCATTAAATCGCTTTAGAACAGCGATATTAACCTGGAAAGATATATGAACTTATAAGTTTTTAATCAAAATACAAACTTTTGCAAGCTCGTTACCTTGATTTTGGCAATGGGAAGCTTATGTAATTTAACTTTCAGGGATAGGTACTTGAAACTGCGGTTGACTGCCTTGAGGTAGCAATAATCAAAGCTGCTGAACTTCTGATCCAAGGATGTGCATTTGATGTTTGTAAACTCAACTTTTGGGGAGACCTGACGCATACCTTTGTTTTAATCTAAATAAATAATATAAATTAAATAAACTTACTCTGTTCGCGGTGTATAAGAGCACGCAGAGTTGGACCAACATAGCACCCGGGGAGTGCATGTTGATTATTGAGTATGCAAATCAAATGAAATACATTTACTGTGCTATATAGAATGTATACTGCAATCATCTTAATGATTTTATTTGATTTGAATAATGTTCAGCAATTACTCAATTGTAATTCCTTTGTTGCGCCTTTTAGCTAAAAGTTGAAGGTCACGTTATAGCGAGGTCAGGATGACTATAATATATTTTTAAAACACCGAGCACCAAGATCAAATCTCAGCACAATTATTTCGCAGAGCATTATTTTCCATTTCCACATACACACAGGCAAGCACTCACATTAATCCTCTTAATTTGCTTGTACTCATGTTCATTTGAAATATTTCAATAGATTGCAATTGGTATAAAAACCCCGACTGCGGTTAAATTGTATTGCATGGTAGATAAACAATAATTACGCACATTTAAACACACGCAAATTAACTTGGCTGCCTGCGTGCGTGTGTTCAGTTGTTGTCGGTTGGTTGGATGCTCGGTTGCCCAGTGTGTTGGCCAGTCGGTTGCCCAGTTGAACTGTTCTGGTCATTACAGATTTATCGCAACATAATGTAGGTGTGCACGATTTATGCACAGTTTGCTGAGAGCGACAACAGTAACGATGCCAACAAATCACAGTCGGCAGCAGCAACAACAATAATGATGATGTGGCATCAAGAAGCGCAGCGGCAACAACAGGAACGAGGCCGCCGGCCATCAAGCGGCAACAATGCCAGACCGCCAGGGCTCTGCATCCTCCGCATGTGTGGGTGCTGATTGCCACCTTAATTACACTGAGAAAATAAACTGTATTTGTCATTGTAGAAAACTGTTTCTTAAACAAGAACAACAAAAAAACTGCAAATTATTATATATTAATTGTGGTACTAATTTGTTTATTATATTTCATCAGTGAAAATGGTCAACAGTTTATTTCCAAGTGTAGCATATAGGATACTTTGGAGCTATCTGCTCCGGACTTTGGCTGGGTCCTGACTCTCGCAGCAAGTCCTGTGTTATATGGAACGTATCGCTTAATGTGTGGCTGGGAGTTGTGCCGGAGTTGCCCATGTGTTGAGGTCAGCCCGAAGCGGAAACGGAAACGCCCCACAAATCGTGGCCTAATGATCGGGCTTTTATTTAATTAATTGTTGATAACAGTTTCATGCCCAGCGGAAATGCGTCACCGAGTAACCGCCGCCTCTGACCGAAACCCTTGACCGACCAATCCTCAACTGGTGGCTGCCATGCCGCTGGTCCTCCTTCAGCTTCTTTAAAGGCTCCCACACATTAATGGGTGCGAGTATTCTGGCCCAAAATTGATCACAAAGCCATTAATGATTCTCAGATTTTTGTTTGCCCGATTTCTCGGCAATTTCCCGCCAAATGCGATTCAATATGGCCGGGCCGGGCCGGGCTCAGGCCAGAGTCCTGCTCATGCCACACAATGGGATAATTAAAATGATGGTCTGCGGTGCAAAAGGGGTCCGCGAAATGCATGCTTAACCCCATGTGACGACCTGGAGATGGAGACCTGGCCAATGGCCATGGTGTCCCACTGTCATTACAATGCAATTATCAGTTACAATAAAAACGGCCACAACTCAAAAATTTAATTGAAGCCCACGCACGGGGGCGTAATTGTTAACTTTCATTACGTAATATCCGTGCCCGGACCGAGACTCGTTGCCGGACACGGTCTCGACATATCCTTGGACTCTTTGGGGAATTGCGGGTTGGCGGGCAGAGTGGCGGCAAAAAGCTGAAAAATTGCAATGCTTTCATTACGCATCCCATTGCATTTTGCGCGTTTCCCCGGTGCTCTTTATCTCCGCTCTTACCCGTCCCACTGACCGGGCAATTACGCCGGCGCGCATATATCAATTAATTACTTTTATGATTCCATAAAATCGAATCGGACCAGCCAGCAACCAGCCCAATCCCACCGATCTGGCCCACTTGACCCAGCCGGCGTAATGACAGATGCAAATATTTGGCCGCTCTTCGGCAGGGATTGCGGGTCGATAAATTGGCCAAAGTCAAAAGTCAGCCAGGTGCACAAGGTATGAGTATAAATGGGCTCTGAAATGGAAAACAATTGGTATATACATATATATTCATTTATACATTTTTCAATTGTAAAATTGTTTTAAAAATCAAGAACAAATATGTTCGATTAATGCATTCAGCAAGGCTTGAGCTTAAAATATTGCTCCCTCCTTTTTGACTAAATTCATTAAGCTTTAAAGATTTATTTGTGCGCAAAGCAACATAAGAGCCAACTGTGAAAATGTATTTTTGCATAAATACTTTCAAAAATAAATGTTGGGGTCGGAAAGTGTATCGAAGAAATCCTCTTAGGCGAACCCGAATCCGAGTTCAGAATTTTCAATTAAAAATACAAAGCTGGCGGACTGGAAATTCAATATCTCCCTGCCGAATGCAGCGCATCTTATAATTTCACCTAGATTTCATAATCACTCCCATGAAGGGGAACTTTCGCAGCTGAACCCCTATCCAGATATATACGTTCGGTCCATGAATATTTATACTACTGCAAGCTTTCACTTGAGACCCGGTCAAAGGAACTCTCATTTTAATGTATTCCCTCGCACGACTTTCATTTGTTTTCACTTTCGTTTCCATCATGGGAAAGCTGGCGGAAAATATCATGCGCCCCCCATGTTGCAGCCCAGGGAGTGAAAGGAGCACTGGGCAAGGATTTCAAGGGATTTCTATACTTTTTCCTTGGACTTTAGTGCAATTTCCTTGCCGAACAGCTTTGAGGAGCGACTAGTTTTGCTTATTTGTTTGTTAGCTCGAAAAGTTGAAGTGGCCTTCAGTGTCTATTGGTGCCTTGCCATTTAATATTTGATTTGATTTGATTTTATTTAGTGGCACAACAAATGAGTCTATTTTTTGTTAATTAAATTCCAGGAATTGACTTTCGAGTGCTTAAATAAAATTGTCAATTTCTATTGAATTTCCACAGGGCAATTATTATTGGATTTACACCCAAGATGTTCTGAAGCCCTTGGACTTGCTACGGCATTTGTTTGCTTTTGCATTGAGACTTGCAATTATTTTTATAATTCATCAGGGCAAACTGGATTGTCAGGCATTGTTTGTGCTTCTCGGACATTGCTCAATTGAAATTTAATTAAAACGTAAGCCTTGAGCGGACACAGGCCTTTGTCCGAAAATTGCGAATGCTTAAATAATAATTACCAGCAAATCAGGGAATCAAAACGTTTCTGAGTGTGTAAATCTTTATTTAATTGGGGAACCTTTTAGGGCCTCAGTTGAAATAACATGTCCAATTAACAATGTGTTGATGGGTACGAGTTCCTGGCTTATGGGGAATCCCTACATGTCCCGACTCATCTGCAGCATCCATCGGCTATTTTGGCACTGATTTCCTTGCGGCTTCGCCTCAGCTGAACCGTAATGAACAGCACGGAATAAATAAATATATAAATTCTTCAAGATTATAAATTTTATGCAGTTGTAAACAATTTCAGACATGCGACCACAGGCCCGGGCTGGGAATCTCTGGCGGGGATTGGGGGTACAGTGTGGAAATGGGGGCGGATGTGCCACAGTTGCATAAAATTGCATACGGAAAACTGAGCCACCACAACTTCTGGGCCAACGTCGATGGCTGCGACGATGTTGTGGCTACGCAAGGGAGGAGTAGCTGGCTGCGCTGGTGGGTTGCTGGGTGGAGATGCGGCAGCGAGTGGCGGAGTGGGCTGTGTGCATCCTTGGCGGACATTTCGGTTGCGAGGCACGTTTTAAAGGCTTGATTTATGCGCACTAACTTGGATTTTACAGCCCCCCTCTCGCAGTTCGCCGTCCGCCGTCCGCCTCTGAACTCGTTTCATCTGCGGCGGCTGCCACTTTTCTCTCTGTGTGTTCCTTTGCCTTCCATTTTTTTTTTTTTTTTTGTGACGCAGGGAAAGGATTATTTAGAGTCAGCAGCGGCTTGCAAGCGTCTCAGCGATAAGAACGCAGGACGAACGACAATAGCCAGGACTTTAGGGATGCGCTTGCGAATGGCAATGGGTATGAGGATGAGAATGAGGATGAGTATGAGTATGAGCTCGGGGATGACGATGGCCGTCTGATGACGACAAAAGCGCTGCGATCAACGCAGCCTGAACAGCTTGTCTCCAAGCGAGGAAATACAAATGGTTGTGGGCAGAGGATGCGGGATGCTGATGGAGATGAGGGTCCGGAGGAAAACGAGCCCTGGCCACAGCTACATGCCAAAGCTCAGACAGAGCAGCAAATAAAATAGAAGGGATCTGGATTTATTGAAATAGAAAAAACATGGTCAATAAAAATTGATAAATCAAACATGAGAGCACTCAAGGCTTTTTATAAATTCCATTATTTAAATCAGAAAAAGACGTATCTAAAATCATTAATCAAATGAGCAGCCTAAAAATTTAAATTTAACTTGTTAAGATATGTTTCTTAATATGTATTGAAGTTAAGTGTGTAAAGTTTGTAATTCTTTTTTAGTAAATACAAATACCCTTGACTTTATTTTTAAATTTTTTATGTTTCCTTAAATTTCCAGCTACTGTGCCACATAGGACCGGAAGCTGCAACTGCGTGTGCAGTCGGCTGCTTTGCTATTTTCCCCCATAAAATATCAGCCACTTGCCCGCAGATAAAGCTGTCCGCCCAACCGAATGGCTAGCCGGGCGGGAAGCCGGATACCACTAAGACCGCTCCTCTAGCTCCCACGAAATGTGGTTAAGACGACATCATAAAGTGCACCTCGACGACAACCGAAAACCCAGAAACAGAACGCAATTGTGAATCGGGAGACAGTGCGTTGCCCTTATAAATTTCGGCATTTAATGGGCACCTCAGCAACTTACGCTACGATAAATAATTCCGGTAACATTCTATGTTCTGTGGTGTGACTGTCCTCTGAGTGGAAGTGTGAGTGTGGGATCCAAATGCCAAATGAACATCCGTTTTGCTCTGCTAGATTTTCGCCATTGTTGGCAACATTTCCAGCAGCTCTTGCGGGGATGAGCACGTTCCAGAAAAGCTGCTAACCAAATTCCAAACAGAGTAGGAGTTGCAAAAGAATGAGTTACCACATGGAACTCAGCAAAAGCAAAAATTTGCAACCTTTTTGGTTGACTAAATAGGTTTGCCTGAAATAGGTAAGCAACGTAACCGATTCTTACTAAAAATTATTCTTGGCATAAAAAGCAAACTTATGCTTCAATCTACTTAACAGGAAAATTGCAAATTAAACAAACTATAACTATCTTTGCAATCATTATGCTTTATTTACATATATTTCTTCAAAGTAATTATCAAGTTTATAACTATTCATTTTGCATGGGTAGGTCACCATGCTAACGGACTTCTTCCGTAAAATAAGTTGTAAATTCTCGGTCCACCATTTGCCACCATTTACTTATGAAATTCTTTTTGCAAAACTGACAAAAACAAAATAGCTGAACGCCCAGATGAACCTGTCAGGATCTCGCTGGCCAAAAGGGAAATTTCCCTTTCGGATAGCGCCCCGGAGCGCTGTGCCACAGTTCCTCGCTCGGACACTTCCTCTCTGTGCAAAATATGAAAATTAATTAAAACTTTAGCAAGACACGCACACGGTGGAAAAGCGAGGAGAGCAAGGGAGAAAAACGATACAAACAAACAAACAGACAACGCCAAAAGACACAAGCTGAGTCGAGGAAAAAACGAAGAAAATTATGATGACCATGATGAAGCCAAAGGTGAGGAAATGGAGGGTGGTCCGGATTGGGACTGGGATCCAGGGGCTTTCCATTGGGGTCAGCGCGTGCGGCAGACGTTGCTGCCATTAATCCATCCTTCCACACGCAGACAGACACAAGTTCATAACGCGAATATAAAAACGCTGCAGGATATCGCTACAACAGACAATTTCCGGGCAACTTAAACTTGAAGACGTCCCTCAGATCCCCCATCCACGCATCCGGTTTTGTTTGCCAAGTTTCTGCTTCGCTGAATTTCAATGCTCTTGGTCAGAGCCAGAAACAGACCAGAATCGGCTCCAAAAGCAGCAGCCTGCCTATATACTACATATATATCCATCCACCTCCGCCTCATCATCTTTCTTCTCCAGGGACACCGATGAAGTCTTCTCAAAAAAAAAAAAAAAAGAAAAATAGGGAAGAAAAATTAAATTATTAAAACATCACCGGATGTCCATTGAGTAAAGAAGCAGAAGGCTCAAAGGAATCTGTCGCAGCTGCTAACGAAGTTGTCCAGCGGAATGGCACCGTCCTGCCAAGTTGGCTTAGCCAGTGGCCAAGTGCAAAAGCCGTGGAAAAGCGGTACAAGTGAAAATTGCTAGTCAAGCATAATATCCGGTCTTGGGATAAGGATCGAACAAGCGACTAGAGATCCGGCAGTGTCTTTGACGTTTTGAATATCAACTACACGATTGGAAGTTAATTAACTGATTTTTAATCGAATTAAATTTGAAATTATTTTGTGATTATTTTGAAATATTGTTATTTAGATTTCTATTTTGTCGAATAATTTTTTTATTTAAACATGGATAGTTGTAATAACACGCATTTAAATTATTAATGAAATATTAATTTTGAATTTGGAGATATCAAAACGCTTGCAAGTACTAAATATTGCAAGGAAAACAAAATTATTCCAAGATCAAGGTAACTATACGTATTACCCTCTTTTAAAAAGCGCACCTGAGAGTTCAGGAGTTAATTTACATAACCTGCACCGGATGATATATTTAAATAATTCATATGGCAGTGAAGCATTGATAGCGGACCCATAATAAATACGCAGAATGGGTAAACAGTTTGCTGGGTGGAAATGCAACAGCCACAACGACTTTTCGCCGGCAACAGATTGTTACAGCTTTCCTTCCAGGTATGAGGTCAGATACGCCGAGCAAATATGCCATTGCCGATATATATATGTTCCTTATCCTGCGACTCGGCGGTGGCAGAGAAACACAGATGGGACAAACCCACACACTTTGCCCAGTAGCAACCATTTCGCCTGGATTATGGCGTCTACAGCTGGCACGGGTACAGTGTGGCTTCACTATCAACGATGATATACCATTTTTGTGGCAGCTTTTGTACATTTCGAATTTTGAATCGATGTAATGTTGAATTAGTTTCAAGAACTTTGAAAGTATAAAATGAAATGTAAGTGTATCGTCTCTGATATTTCATAGAATCCACAGATCAAAGACTGTCAAAACGAATCTCCTGAATAAAGTTTAAAGAAAGTTCCTTATATGTTTACCTTACTTATTGTCTAATTTTCCCTCTTCAGACTGAATTTGCCCGAAAAAGTATGCTATGGAATTGCAGCTCTCGTCAATGCTATCAAACGGCATGTCCTTTGTTTACGTAACAAACAAAAACAGAGACATATCGCACCCGAACAGAAATGCCTTGCGAGCACATTTCCCAGCTTTTCTTTGGGAGTTATGTAAACTTTGTTGCGGAAGACAAGGGCCGGGCCATGAGAACAAGCTCGGCCAAGTGAACAGGTAACTATTAAATAGCCTGTCATCCCGCACACACACATGACATAGTTGTGTGCATAAGCGGCAGGACATGTGTGAAGGGGCATCCTTTCGTTGAGGCAGGAGTGCAATAAAGAAATGACAACGGCAGAAGAACAGTAAAAGCTCTTTGTATGCAAATGCAACTCATGTTGGATCTGAATCCACTTGCAAATTCCCCACTCCTGCCGCAGAGCCACCTGCCGGCCTCCCAAATACTCCACCGCTTTTCCGATGCAGTTCTATGCTGATTTTTTCCCGCCACTCGAGTGCTCGAGAAGGCGAGCCAGACCACTCCAGCTGGATGACCACAGGAATTAAATGAAATCTTCTTTATGTTTCGCCCGAAGCCTACGGGTAAGTGCCCTCGAGGCGCACAGAGCTCGTGCGTTTATGTGTTGCTATTGTTTGCTTGCCGATTTCCAGAATTTATTGTTATTTGTTTTATTTATAGTTTTCCTTCAGTATTCCCGCTTAAAAGGCAATGTGGTGCGAAAAATACAATGAAATATAAGCAAAGTTTTGGCTCAAAACAAAAAGTTTACAGCGGCGTAAAAAGTATGCGAACGGGCAACGGCTTAAATGGTAATATTTTTCTTGAAAGAGTGTTTTAAGTTTTTAGTTTGGAAGCTAAATTAAAAATGTGAAATGTATTTATTATTATTTTTTAAATGTTTTTAAGCCAGAGCTTATGAGACTTCTAGTTAAATTTCTTTAAATTCTTTATAACTTTTCAGATTTATCAGGAATAACAAAGTGAAAAGAGAAGACTTAATCTATACTATAAAATATTCCTATTATGGTATCTCCAAGCTTAGTGTTCTTTTTAAAAAAATAAGCCCCCTCTTAGGGTATAAAATAGTCGAGATTTCGCGCACTTCGACTTAAAGATACTTTGGTAGTTTCAAGAAAGATTCTAGCCTTGCCACCTGCCTCGAGGCAACACATACATAGTCGGTACACACACAGACGCATATGACGGTGTGTGTGTGTGTGTGTGTTTGTCCTGGCACTTGGCCGCTCTTCATGGCTGATTTATGCGCTGCAAGTGCAGCGGGAAGCAAAAGTGCTGCCAGCTTCAAGGTACTGGCAAAGGATGCTCGCAAAAGTGGCCGGCCACTCCCCTTTTTTTTGTGGCCCCAGCCTAAGTGGTTTATACTCGGCGAGATTTTACCCGAAATACCTATAAATTTTAACTCGTTCGTTGTCTAAGTGGGCAAATACACGTTCGCATTCTCATTCGCATCCGCATCCGCATCTGCAGCCACATCCACATCGACATTTGGCATTTCACCCCCCACAGAACATCCTCCGCCTTGGCCTTTTGCTACAACTTGCAGCACTTGTGAAAAGTTTGCGAAATTGTTGTCTAAAAAGTTTATCCTGCGGTTTTATGTTTTTTTTTCTTCTTTGCGTCTGGTTTTGCGTTAAGCTTAACGCACAAATTATTTGCTCAAGTTGGCCCCGCTGCACTTTTGGCCAACGCCAAGGGGGAAGAACGGAAAAGGTTAAAGGCCCAAGGTGTGCTAAAATATTTAGGGGCAGGCAGGCTACCTTAAAAAACCAACCTTTTAAATGAATTGGGAATTGTGTTTAACCGAAAATGCTGGATTTATGCGCCATCAAAAAGGGAATCTGCCGTCCCAGTGCGGTTTGGGTCGTAAAGGGAGGACTCGACTGGAGTGGACTGGAAAAAAAGTTGGCCACATAATCCCTTGTAATTATGCCCAAATCGCTTAATTTTGCAAATCCACCGCGATAATTAACTAAAAGTGTCATTAAGTTTTAAGCAGAAATAAGCAACAACGTGCGACTCGAGTTGGGACTCGAGCTCGGTGAAGGAAGGACTCGATGGCCACGGCTACGGCGATGACGATGGCAATGGCGTCGGCGACTTTGTCAACAATAACAAGCAACGTAATTACGCCGGATCCAAGACTGGACCCAAAGCCGGCGCGAAAACAAAAGCAGACGACTCGGGGACAGAAAGCGAAAGAGAAAGCAAAACATAAAGAGGATGCGGCCAAAGCCTCGAACAATGGCGAATGGCGACAAGGATGGTTGAAGTGGAATCAGTAGCAGCTCTATCGGGAAATGTTCCGACCTTTAAATATCCTATAAAGGAAATAAATTATTATTATTTACTTATTAATGTCCAATTAAATAATTTAATTATATGAGAATTTATGAATTTTTAGAATTTTAAATATATGTACCTATGAAAAAACGTAGGCCCTCTTTTCATAAGCATATGTAATGAAATAAATCGTGGAAGAACATTTTCTAGGCTTAGTAATATTACCAAGTAATATTTCTTTAAAAGCTTCTAAAATTTTTAGAAAATTATGCATTACAATTGTAACTAAATAGTTTTAAAGCTTCTTAAATTTATAGTATAGGATGCATTACAACTGTAACTCAATAGTAAAAAAATATTACTTGGTAATATTACTAAGCTTAGAAATCTTCTTCCACGATTTTTTTTAGCTTAGAAATGTTCTTCTGGATAAATATCCACAATATTTGTGTACCAATTTATGAATTTGATATCGTTTTTTCTAATAAAGGACATTTCTATGTTTACATATATAATAATTAACCATAATTTTAAAGGTGCTTGTAAATAGAGTGAAGGATTGGTACTCTATACTCAAGGTAATGCCAACACCTGTCGCAGTTCCCTGTAGGACTCCAGCACACCCGTTAATTCTGTGAGTACCCGGTAAACAAAAGACGGCGGGTCGGGGCGACTTACACTAAACATCCATTTGGGTATTAGCCGGCGAAGCGGAAGCCGCACAAAGCGTGCCACCATTTGCGCCCAGCTGGGATGCACAGTCGAGTGTCCGCAGGATGCAGGACACCGAATGGTGGACACTGGATGCTGGACGCAGTGCAGTTGAAGTGAACCGATGACCACGCTAAGTGCAGGTTTACACAGGCCAATGATTGTGCGCCCGGCGATTTCGTCCGCGATCCTTATTACAGACCGCGCTAATTCCCATTTGAGATTGTCGCCCCTGCTCGGTCGGAGTCTTTCCTCGTTCTCGTCCCGCCGCCTGGAAAAGCGCAATGGGAATGTGTGTGGGACGGGAGGCTATTCCCACGAGGAATGGGAGAAGCAACAGCGGAAGCTGAGAACAGCCAAACAAGGAAGCGAAATGAGCGGGTGAAAAAATAGCTGGAATTGCCGTCTCTGTTTGTCGTCCTGCCGGATTTCTGCAACAGGGTTTGAAAGGGGTTGCGGATGCAAACATGGGAAGCAATCAACTGGATTTTACAGGGCATTGGTAGACACACTACCCGAGGCACATATTATCGAACCGACACAAGACACATTCGATAAAATACACAGTCAAGAGAGGAAGAGGTAACAGTGCCTAAGCATTTACTAAAAGGTTACTATTTTATATACTTACATTAAAATAATGAAATTGAATTTGGTTTAAAAGAGAACAAATATGTATTGCCATCAAATTATATTGATTGAAAATGTAAGAAATAAAATCCAAGAAAAATCAAGGCAAAAAGGCAAAGAGCTTTGAGTAAATACCAAAAGAGAGTGCATTGGTGAACTGCATTAGCCGAAGAATAAAACTCGCATTTAGTAAAACATTTACGACTTTCCTCTCCCAAGGCCCAGCTTGCTCCTTCGCCATGGATACTTTGCAGCACAGCTTAGGGAAGCCATTAAACTTACTTAAAGCATTTTCAAAAGCTAACAAACGTCAACGTCACTCGCAGCAGTCGCAGACCGACCGTCCGAGCCCAAGAATCCAAGCCCAGAGTCCAAGACTCCAAGTCCAAGTTGGAGCTGTCAGAGCAGAGCAACAGTGGCAAGGCAATGCACGGCAAAAGGACTGTAAATAAGTAACAAGGATATCCAATTATTCCTTCACCACAGCCCACTGGCTGGCAAAGTGGCTACAGCCCCAGAGTGCTGCTAGCAGGATCAGCAGTCAGGGGGCCGAGCAACCAGAGAGTACCGAGTGCCGAGGACATAAGTACATAAATGCCCCTGCCTTCAACGGGCAGTAACGATTAAAATGCCAGGGTCCTGGCCCAAAGGCTTTCATAAATTTGCACATAATAAAACGAAATCTTTGCCTAAACTTGGCCTATTAATGTTGGTACACCAACCACACCACACCACACACACGCTCACCCGCGCTCACACTCACACTCACAGTCGCACTCATACATGTGGGATTATCCTGTGAGGGACAGAAAAGGGACACAGACAGACAGACAAAGTTTATATTCAATTCCCAGGCTAAAATGCGAAAATGCCTAGAAATCCATTTACGTAAATTCTCTATTTAGCATGCATTCGGGGCATTTTCATTGTTTTTTATACTCTTTATTCGGCCCTGCCCCCGCCGTCATCAAATTTCAAAGCCGGGCTGTAGTTTATTTTGATGGCTTTTCACTCTGGCACCCGGCTTGCTCCTTTGGCTGACCCATTTGTGTGTCCTGCGGCACTGTCTTCGGTTACAGCCCCATCGCTTCCTTTTTTTTCCGGCTCTGTGTGTGCCGAATATTATCGAATTTCGATTGTCTTAGGGGAACCGAGAGTTTGGGTCTAAGGAAGTCGAGGAAGTAGACGGAGAAAAACGAAATTATGCGCATTGAGTTGTTGGCCAGACCCAAAGCAAAGATGATGCTCACATATATAACCATATACACATATCCGTAAATATAAATATAGATATACGCTGCTCGTGTGGGTATTTGCAGATTTGTTTATAGCTTTGCATAAAAACAATGCCCCAACCAGAGAACTGCAAGGGTGGCATTTTTTGCCACTCTACGTACACCCAACACAATTTGAGTGAGAGTGCCAC